>OZ023239.1:27667559-27750581 GCA_964006365.1 Trididemnum miniatum
GTGAAAGACCAAATGGTCACCTTAGTCTATCGCACCCAAATGCAGCAGCTTACGATTCATGAACAAAAAGGGAAAAAAAAGAAATAAAATCATCATTACATGATGGCACAACTTCAATCAGACTTTTAAATTACAGGTCAACTTAATCAAATAGGCTTGCAGCGTTGAAAATCAGCAGGTAAAAAATTAAGAAGACCAAGAAACTTATCATATGCTATGAATGTGTACATTCCAGTATGATTTGCCATTACATACAAAGAAAAGCAACTTTACTAATGGTCCTAAACACTTCTTCAGTATGTTACGCTTGGCTCAAAAATAATCTGACAAAGCTCGCAGTGTCGTCAACAAAGTATTGCAGAGGAATGCGTTTTGTGCTCATCCTGGACACATATTGATTGCAATGACACACGATCCCTAACAGTATGCAAGGGAATTAGGATGGAGAAGAATTTTTAAAGCAAGGATGTCACCTTCTCACAGCACCCGCCAGCGCATCTTGGAGATACCGAAATTGTGATTCAACTTCGAACGATACTTTGAGATGATAGACTGGCAAAATACTGCAGTTACCGAACCACCACTGATGCTTTGTGTCGACAGCAGTAGGCCTATAATAGAAAAACACACCAAAACAAAGATGCCTCCACAGCAACTTTTTCCAAACTTTCCTTGCCACACACAAGCTGTTGAGAGAGCTGTAAAACTTGTGACAGAAACCTCAACACACGTGGTAATTTGGTAAATCCCATCGAAAGGGATGGTTACACTAAAACGATTTCACATCCAGGAAAAAATTCCACGATTTGAGTCAAAACAAGACTTAATGGTTCATTAGACTTAAGCCTAAACTTAAGACTTATATCAGAACTATCTTAAGTCACCGCTGGTTGTTTTGATTCTGACACAATTTCGTTGTTTTCGTTAACAGAAGTGTGTTTTCGTTAACATTGCAGCAAAAATGCAGAGCAATTAAACCATATAAAAACAAATTGTTTTCAGTTAATACTTCTCTATCTTACCGTATTTAAAATAACGCAGTGCGTTGATATTTCATTTTGGTTTTAATAGCCCTAAGTGGCTGCCTAGGTTCATCTAATGTACGCGCCAGCTCTAAACTCATGTCATGAGCAACTTTACTTCGGTAAAAGTTCATCATATTGACTATCAATGCGGGGGCAGTAAGCATTAAACATCGAACTTGCTCTTGCATAGGAATGTTCTAGGTTCATACAACTACCAAATTATAGCTAGCCGTAAACAAACTTATAAAAACAGTTATGTCAAATTGAAATGTTAAATTCCATGCTTTTTTTGAAAAATTGCAGCTTTGATCCCTTGCGGGGGCAGAAGATGCATCCCCAAACAGCTGATATTTTGTGCACACGAATTTTTCATGCATGCGCCACCTTTTATCACTAGCCGTTCGTAAATTTCGAAAAAAAGTGAAAAACTACCCACCCTATTGGTTATTGGTCGTCATTGGTGAGACGTTTTCAGGAAGCACTACAGGGGGCACATTGACTTTGGTAATGCCTAAACAGATTTTGATGATCATTGATCTTCATTCTCAGGGACCTCTGGAAGCATTCTATTGATACCAGTATTCTCGTGGGCTGCATGTTGTGTGACAGATATCGCTGTACCATGTAAAGCGTCACAGCTGGACGTTGATGATGGATTGTGGTCTATATTGCCTAAGCTTCCTGTGGTAAATAGATCATGGTTTAGGATTAATGGGCAAGCGATACCCTTCTTCTCAAACATATTGATTACTTTATTGGCCTCCTCGGTCGACACTTGCAAAACTAGGTCATATGACACTGATATGCCTTTGTAGGGTTCACCAAATGTAACGACGCGCAATCTGACTCCGATTGATCTCAGAACTTCATTTATTTAGATGATAGGTAGCACGACGCAGCAACATTGTTATACAGAATTCAGTATGGGTCCCAAATGCCGAATAAGAGAACAAGAGGTCTATATTTATAGAGATGCTGTTTCCTGCCTATTTGTGGGAACAGGAGTATTGTATAATTTAATAACAACAATTTAAGCAATATAATAACAATATTTCAAGAAAATAATTATAATATAGGCAATATCCGTTTTCAGTAATCCGTATTATGCAATATCCATATTATGTAATCCTTTTGTTAACGTAGCCTACATTGATATCACTACATTCTCCCCTGGGTGACGAAAAAAATTGCATGACTAATTGCAACAAGTAGAGGCAAAACCTAAGAAACGACATGGATTATATGAGAAAAATCGTTGGAGCATAGAAATGTAAGTTTAAGTTTTGTAAATTACAATAAATATGCCGTTTTCTGTAAATTACAATAGAGATGCCATTTGCAATAGAGATGAAAATCACAACAGAGATGCCGTTTGTAAATTACAATAAGTTTTGTAAATTACAATAGAGATTTCAAAGAAAATGTCGATTAGATCACGTTTACGTATTCTGTTATCAATGAGCAGGCCAATGTACAATGGCAGAGCAGTCTCTCGGTCTTGGTTGTGACGCACTGATTTAGAGTCTTTCTGTTCTCTCTTGACTGTGTTGTAAACTAGTAACTGGGCGATTGATGAGGCAGCTGTGCCAATCTACAAAACAAAATGAGAATAGTTACAATAAATGACGTAAGCAAGCTTTTAAAAAAACGACGAGCTTAATTCATTGGTTAAAAATACAATTCACTCTACAGGCAAAAGTCAATCACTTACTTCGCAGTCATTGATGTTTTGTTTGTATGAGCCATTTAGAATCATCTCAACCAGGGCATTCAGAGAAGCTGGAATATGGTTGTACTGTTCATCACACAAGGAACCATTAAAGTGGTACTTGGCCTGTAAGATTTTTTTGCGTATCAATTTTGCTGCTTTCATCAACACGATTGCTTCAACCTCTGGAGCGATGTGGCACGCACTCACTATGACATTTCCCACATTCTTTTTACAAGTGAGTGCTGCCCCAGCTTTACTTTGATGAACTTTGAGAGCTGGTACATGACGTTGAAGTCTATTGGCAGGCTGTGTCGAATGCACACGTTCAGATGTGCTACCTCCTAGTGTAAGTAAGTGCTCTAAGTATAATGCAGTGATTTTTGAAAGTTGGAACACATGATTTGCTTCTCCACCAGGCTGATCATATTCTTCGATGAAAGACACTACTTCAGCAAATGCCAGGGCTTCGGGGGCAATGTGGCAAGGTCTATAAACGGAAAGTCGTTGATGGGATCTATACTAGTTATAGAAACTTGTCAAGCAGTTTTTGTGATACACAGCGTCGATGGCTATCATATCACCCGCTGAAAGCTTGGATAAAAGCGTAGTATCCTTCATGTTTGCCTTTTCTCGTATGCTGGCGTCAATATGCAATTTATGCATTGTCGCTGCTGTGCGCATTTCTCCAATGGTTTCGTCGCAGAAAAAACAAGTAGGTAGATGTTTTTGATCTACGTTCATTGCACGTGCAGAAGTAGAAGCACTACGAAGAAGCTCCTGCACTGGGGAATCTGGTGTTTCTTGGATAGCTTTGTCACGCAGTCGGATTGCCCTTTTGTTGCATTGCACATAATGCAGCAAGCTTTATGCCACTTAGCTGTGTGAGCAGCGAGTGTTTTTTCAAGTCCATCGCCATCATCAAGTCTTCTTATATTATATTAAATGGTAGTTTGTTTAGTTTATGAAGAGCAGACAAATTTTTAGCTAATGATTCATAACCCTTTGACATTTAACCAACCCTTTAACCCTTTGAAGGATTTATGAGACATCCGCCATGTTCTTGACATAGTGCACAAATGTTCCAGTCCGTTAGCTGAACTGGTGCCTAACATGACCGTGACGCCAATTTGATCTTTCTGGACATGGTAATATCATAAATAAAGTTATAGTTTCCGCAAAGCCAAACTTATGAAGTAATCATAACTAATACCTAATGACTATCAGGTGAGTAGAACTGTAAGTGACGTAGAGCAATTTATCAATTCTGCTAGTAGGAATCCAAACTAATTGTTAACATTAAAACGCTAACAATTAAACGATTAATTGCCCACACTAACATAACAATCAATCGCCTAATGAAATGACGTCCCTGTCATACTGCCTAGTGGGTCGAGTGGTTTGGAACTCTACCCTAAGTATTTTATTCAGCTACCTCTCACGCTCTCAGAATTTCAGTTTTGAAAGATGGTGTTTTTCTGCTTCTTAGTTCTTAAAACAGTCCTAAAAGACTGCAAAATTTGCTGCAATATTATTATTAATTCTGATCATTATCATTTGCATTATCATTCTGATTATCCTGACCAGCGCAAAGCTATCAACGTAATAATAGTGTATTATCGTTTGTTGCGTTATGAAGAAGCAAAACCAGGTTTTATGAAAAATGTAGATGCTTTGCCCTCAGTGTCACTAAATTAAAAATTTTTTTTCCGTCGTACATTACCGGTACATATTTATTGTTGATATAGCTGATAAACAACAAAGCTTTAATTTGAAAAGGTGTTTAATTGTCGTAGCATGTATTTCAGAACTTTTTCATAGTCTGCTAACAAAAAAATTTATACATCCTGTATGCGAATGCACATTGGTGCAAGCGATCGTAAGCTTTTCGCCATGAAAAAGTCCACTATTCTCGATTTAACATGTCTCATCGGATTCCTGGACCTACAACACATAGGCAAAGACACCTAGATCATGGTAATCGGGGTACAGGAAGACGAGTAAGAACCAAACACTGTTTAGAAGCATTCCGCGGTCGGCCATTGTTTCCAATTTTTGAGAGGGAAACACTGGAATGACGTCGTGGTTCCCGCGATTTTTGGAATCAGCGTACTCAAAAACCCCCATGGGCAAAGTTTCATGCTTTCTTCCGGAAGCGCACACATCGATCATTTTTTGTTACATAATCGTTGGACTAAAAATGAAGCATGCAGAGAGTGAAGTGACTGTGAAAGTCAAGATTTGAAGCAAATACAACTGTAAATGACAAAAGTGGTCGTACTTTTTTCATTTTAACAGACCAATTTCGCTGCTTTTCATGGATTGAACTTCTGAGTCTTAATAAATGTTTTTGAAACAGATTTAGCTGACTTTCAACTAATTGATTATTCATCGATGCATGTTCTTTTACCACGCTCATTTTCACCACTTCATTCAGCATGTCGATCTAAACAAAAATGCGTTTTTGAACGTCATGTCAGAAAATGACGACAATTCAGCGACACAACTAGGATAAAATCAAGAGAAAATATTTTAAGGAATGAACGTATCGGTCAGAAATCAAATCTTCATTATACGCTACTCCCGACATTACCGGTACGCCAAAGCAAAACAGCTCCCAAGAAACATCTCAGCAGTGGCGAGTCGTTGGCAACGGGCGTCCGATTGACTGGCCTGGGAATCGAGCCCAGGCATTCTGCACCGATAACAATGTGCTTCATAACTGCGCTGACATCTGAAAGTTAATTGGGATTAACTAAGCTAAACTGTTCAACAAAAACTACTAAACAAGGTAACAAGTTTATGAGACTAGATGTTAGGATAGAATCTTCTAATCCAGGTGTGGGCAAAGCGTGGCCTGCAAGACCATTTTATGCAGTCTGCGAGCACTTGCAGAAAGATAAACTCCTATCCTGAATCAAACCAAAGATCTTTTTTCCTTTTCTTTACAGCTTCGCACTGAATGTCAGTGAAAAAATGGACATGTGCAATCGTGTAGACCCTTTTTTTGCTCTCCACCAATCTTCAGTGGTAAAAATGGGCCATCTGCGCTAGTGAAGACTTTTTTTTGCTCTTCACCAATCTTCAGTGTAAAAACGGAACATCTGCAAACGTTTCCAATCAATGCGGCTCTTCGCTTCAAAATTTTTCCAAATGCGGACCTTCGTGCAAACATAATTGCCCACCCCTGTTCTAATCAAAAGTCAACGTAGAGAATTGCATAAGCACCATTAGGGAAAAATGAAGTTTGGGTAAAATTTTCAGATGACCGATTGTTGATTGATATTTCAAGGCACATTACTGTCGTTCTGGAAGCAATTTGTCTTCTTTTATAAATTTTTACCGTATTTGGAAATTTTATCCATATTCATTTTCCCCTTCATTGCCATGTTGATTTTAAGATTCTCCCAGAACTTCACGTTTCATGAACCTTTACTTTAAAATAGTACATGGGAATTTACCAACATATATATCCTTCCTTGGGTTGCAAGAGTGGTGACAAGATATAGCATTTGATCAATCACAAATAACAAGTGAAATCTTTGCAAACTCTCGGTTATGTTGCCTCGCAAACTAAAATAACTGAAATAAATCGCTTATAAGCTACTGCAATGGCAAATCATAGATGTTGCTGCAGTTACTGCACTTGCAACAGATCAAACATTCGAAGAAGTCTAAAGTGAGGATCCTTGTTGCAATCAATTTAAGAACATCAAAGGATTTTTTGTCTGCGCACCACAAACAGTAGCATATTTAACTATTCAGAGGGTAACATTGAGCCTCCCCCCCTTTGATTTAACCTTTCAGTAAAAAAACAAAACAAATATAGCTAAGTGAGTGTGAGACTCTGTTGATGTTTTTTTAGTTTACTACACCCCCACTTTTTAAATTTCTAGCTAAGCCACTGGAAGTCCTCAGCCCAGCCGATTGATCACATACGCGATCAGCAAGCAATCTTGTCTGTAGTTTACTCTCTACTTTTTGTGTGCTACAAGGGCATGCAGCCAAATGATCATGCACGTGATCAACAAGCAATCTTGTCTGTAGTTTACCCTCTACTTTTGTGGCACACAGCCAAATGATCATGTATGGGATCAGCAAGCAATCTTGTCTGTAGTTTACTCTCTAGTTATTGTGTGCCACAAAAGCACTCAGCCAAATGATCATGTATGCGATCAACAAGCAATCTTGTCTGTAGTTTACTCTCTACTTTTTGTGTGCCACAAGGGCACCCATCCAAATGATCATGTACGCGATCAGCAAGCAATCTTGTCTGTAGTTTATTCTCTACTTTTGCTGCACACAGTCAAATGATCATGTACGCGATCAGCAGACAATCTTATCTGTACTTTGCTCTCTAGTTATTGTGTGCTGCAAGGCACCCAGCCAAATGACCATGTACGTGATTAGCAAGCAATCTTGTCTGTAGTTTACTCTCTACTTTTTGTGTGCCGCAAGGGCAACTGTACAAAACCAAACACTGATATGTTTGTTTACCATTGCATCAAACACAGCGATAGAGGTAGCAATGAATTTCCAGTTATTTTTTGTCTGAATGTTCTTTTATTGCTTTTCATAAACGTAAATACAAGGTGGCCCAACGTGGGCGCAGCAAGCATGCCTACTTCTACTTTCATTAACTTACTATTTTCGATGTCACATAAGAATCAACGTTGTAGCATGCTCACTGCAACAGCTGTGCACCGACAGGTTAGCTCAGTTGTAGAGCACATCGCTATCGATGAGTGAGTTCTGTGCTTTCAATTCCCTGACAGGCCAAATCGGACAGTGTTGCCAATGCTGCAATGTTTCTTCGGAGCTGTGCTGCCCAGACGCTAAGCCACGGAGATGGACCCCGTTACTTATCACACACTTCTATGTAATACCGCGAGTATAATCAAGAATTGATATAGACACTATGCTAAGGTTACATGCATGTGATAACGTTCGTATTGTTGCCTCTTCGATTTTCTTGCAACGTGTTAATATTTTCATGTCATTGTACTTTAATCATGCTGACAAGCACCAGTGCGAAAAGACGACTATTACATAGTGAATATGTTCATCAAAATATCAACACTTTAAATCACTACAGTGACTACATTACACCGCCTATATGTTTTCACGTCATGTTCACCATTAAGATTTTTCAAACATAAAAATTCAGTCATCGTTTCAAAAAGTTTGCAACTCAAGTTTGTGAAAAGACAGTGACTGTTCATTTCTTTTATTATATCCTTGAGATACTTTGTAATAACAAGACAGTCACCTCAAAAATTACCCAAAATATGTCTTTATTAAAAATAATTTTTAATCAGCATCAAAACCCATATTCGCAATTATAACGGCAACAGACAAGAACATGACTGACAAACTCATATTTATGTGTCCACACTCACCATCCACTCCCAATAATAATGCTGGCTCTTCTTCCATTTCGTGTAAGCTTTCAAAAGTAATGATTTAAATTCAGATTCTTTCTCCATCTAAAAATATACAGCCCTATTACTGCACTCAAGTGTAGCACAAAACTGAAGACTTTGAAGTAGAATACAAAACTAAGATAAAATGCAGTTTTACGAACAAAAATTTACAGCTGCTAATGCAATGGAAATCTTGTAGCAGGGTTCCGACGCTTTTTTTTTTTAATTTCCCGACTTTTTCCATACCAAAACTTGATTAACTTCCCTTCCCAATGAACTTCTATACCGCTTGACGAAATTTGATGATCAACAGCCTGCAGTTTTCAATATGTGACGCTTCACTAGTGTGCAATGGAGTTAATTACTGATGATGTGGATGCAAGTTTCTCAACGATTTGCCCTGGTTGAGGAAGGACATTGACTTCTTTACACAACATGAATTATCAGTTATGGAGAAGAAAAGCCTACAATCAAAAGCATTGGAGATGGCTTGCTTTTTTCCTCTGGGTTGGTTTACTTGTACAGGGGATCAACTTTTCTACGACGCCACTAGCCCAATGATTACACTAGGCGACATATTTTTGTATATCTTTTTTTCTTAGTGTTTCTTTATGTTTTTGGGGTCGTTGATGCCGATTTTGGAATTGATTTTCGCGTAGTGTCAACGGTTTTGAAAATATTTGCAACAAATTGAAGTTCCTCAAATACGAAATCATTATACAACTTTAGTATTAAGTCACATTTACAGTACTTTTCAGCATAGGCGCGGGAAGTAGGGTGCCAGGGGGAACTTAAGCCCCCTTGAACCATTTGAGTCCCCCCTAAAAATTGAACAAATTATGCACTGAGTGCGACGAAATTAATGCTCGCAACGTACATACTTAATGAAGCAAATATTTTTATGGCGCTTTTAACCAACAAAGAATCACTATTCTTTTAAAAATCACTTAGTTATCATTCACTAGGTCAACGTAAAATCTGGTAAAATTTTCCATGCTTGAAGTTTATTTTTAACAGTGTTTTATATCAGTGTTCGCAAATCTTTTAAGCAGTTATGGACGATGGACCAGTAGAAGTATAATGGCTGCCAATTCTTGTAGCTGCCAAACACTTTAGGCCAAACTACTCTGAATGCTCATGAAAGTCGTTACTGATCATGAAAATTATTGTTGGTCAATCATTCACGAAGCTTTAGATCCAGGCTTGTGATTACTAGAAGTTGGTCCTTCGTGTCATTCAAGACGGCTGACTCTAGGTTGTCGGACTCTGGAATGTTACGTTTCCCAAGATAAACCAAATTTGACGTTAGTTCTTCTCACTGAAGTTCGCATTCAGGTATATTTTCCAAACTTTTTTGAAGTCGAAGCAAAGAATTCGATTACGGATGGTCCAAAAAATATATTTTCTATAGACAGACAGTCAGACAAGACATTCTATGCTTACGAGAGTCACACAGTTTCCTGATAAACAAGTGAGAAATATTGCCCTTAACGTTTTGCAGTGTAATGTCTTTTTCCTCATCCCGATCACGTAATTATTGGGATGCTTGGCAATGAAAACAAACCGGTCAGAGATATTGCTTTAGGTAAGATTATGTCTCCACATGAAACACTCACTGCTGGCCATACTGACATCTTATAAGAAACAAGCTGCGAAGAAGTGAAAGCTGTGAGGAAGTTCAAGGTTCCATCCATAAATAAAAAGCAATTTTGTATCACCAGCTAGTTGATCCATGCTTAGAGGCTGAGCCTCCTCTTTTACATCATCTAACAAATGATGAGCTCAAAAGTGCCCGACAAAAACCTATGTTCTTCAAGCAGCTCTGCCACAACCAGGCTGTTGAACTTGACGTTAAGTTGGTCACTCAAGCATCCATCACTGTTGTAAGTTTTGAAAGAAGAGATGGCCTTATATGCCAAATGATCGATTCACGATCACTGATTTGATTTGTTGATTTGTTCATATTTATCCTGCTGTCACGAGAGCGACAGAGGCGCTATGCATAGGACGAATCCAGACTCGCTTAGGAGTTGCCGTTATTTCCAAGTCGTCTGCTTGAAATTTGATTCTGACTTTTTCAATTTACTGCTTGTTAAAAACTGCCAAGCAGAGATAATTGTCGTTAAGCGTCTTATTCAAGGACACAACAACGTGACTTCAGGGAGAGTTGAACCACAAATCTCTCAATCATGAAGCGACGCGCCAAGCAATTGCGCCACGTTGCCGACTGATGAAAAAATTTCACTCATGAAAAAATTTGAGTTTAAAAAGCAATTTGTATAATTCTTTTGAGCTAGTGCATTTTGTGCAATCTCGATTCAATAAAATGACCACAAATTTACGTTTTGGGTGAATAACTTTTTTTTTAAAGCAAAATAGCACAAAAAGTTCTCTTAAAGCAGATATAAACTTATTAGTTCTGCATCGTTTAACACCAACATCAGTTTTCTATGAAATGTACTTTAGAAGTTACTGAGTTTTCACGTTTTTTTATTTTTGACCACAAGGTGTCGGTTGCTGATACATGTCAATTAGCAACGAGCCAAAATTGATTTTAAAGTTAGTTCTACCATATTTCGCAATGATCTAGGGCAGCGTTTCCCAAACTATGGGTCGCGACCCACCTGTGGGTCGCAGAAAGAATCTTGGTGGGTCGTAAAAAGTTATAGAAATCTTGAAATAAACTATAACTTTTAAATGCGATACGTCTAAAACCACAAATTGAAATTGATGTCAAGCCCGTTACGCAAAGTAGCAAGATTATCCTTCTCGCAAACATTACTTAATTTGAAAGATTGAATTATTTTATTTCCTTCGTCAATGTTTTGTTGATTGAATAAAGTTAAGTGGGTCGCTGTAAGCTGTGGTAATAAATAATGGTCCCAACTCTGGGAAGTTTGGGAACCACTGATCTAGGGGGCTCTTTTTCCGATTTCAAATTTTTTTTCAATTTCGACCCACCCTATTCCACAATGCATTTATTTCTGCTGGGTCGGTGGTTCTGGTGGGTCTGGACTAGGGGTCGAAATGAGGTGGAAAAATAGGGACACACCCAGCGTATTTTAAAAAGGGGTCTAAAAAAAACTAGCAGTGCCTAAACTAATTGTCATGATTTATCTCGAGATGTTTTTTTTTTTCAGTCATTGACTAACTTTTTCCGCAATAAGCCAATGACCAAGATTTGATTGGCTTGTTTGGTCACAATGACCGAAAGAAATTTGCAATATCTTACACCAGTTTTTCTGGTTTATATCACGTTTCAAGCTTTCAATAGCCCATACGATGATGCAAACATATATTCTAGAGCCAAATTCCTCTTCATATGAGATGAGCTATTGTGGCTGCAGTAAGTTCTACGATTTTAATTAAGAAAGGAGAAACGAAACACGCTAATTGAAAAGTAGTGTATTTTAACACGCTGCTTTCTTCCCGTGTAATTACAATTGGTGGCTTTGGCTAAACTAACCATCGTCACTATGAGTGTGACATTGCGCATGTCTCTCACAGCATGCATGCTTGTAGGGAAGAGAAATGCTTTCGCAGTGTGTGCGATATTGCCTTGGCTCCCTTCACTTTCATGTCAACTTGAAACTATTTCTTTTGATGTCTCGAGTAAAATTGTGAAAATATACATAAAACATATTCAACAGATGACCACACACTGCAGTTTTAATAACGCCTTTGGAATATGGAAGATTAGAAAAAAAAATATTTTCATGTAAAATCAGTAGAAAATTGACTTTTCATGCACAGTGTCAAAAAACGAAAATGGAACGAGAAGAGCATTAACATTGCATGAAATTCTTGTATTGATTTACCTGTTTTTTGAAGCTTTTTTCTTCTTGGACTATTTTGGCTGTTTGTATCGAAAGTACTGCAAACGCAATTGCATGACTTTGGTTTAGCTTTGTCCAATTAAACTTTAGTTTTAAAAAATGACCAGGTGTTTTTGGAGCAATGCTAAACTTAGATTTGCTGAAAAAAAATTTAAAATGTCTGAATCGCACATTTTTCAAAATTCCACAGAGAAAAAATATACCCAGACTTTACCAAGCTAAAATTAGTCAAATGACCAAATCAAATTTAAAAAAGTAGACCTCTAGTTATCTGCTCACACGTTATTACCTTTAAAAACAAGGGTTAGGTTTCAAAAAGGGAGGGGGTCTTGACGATTGACCCCCCTAGGTTGCGCACCACTGTGGAAAAATCATGTTCACCTAGCTGGAAATAAATAAGTTGGAAACAAACATCGAATGAAAGAGCATTAGTCTCTGTTTTCCAAAACACCCATGACAAAAGTTGGTGATTGGGGCTTTAAACAGAAGCCCTCAAGTGGCTAAATAAATCAAGTCAACCTGGTTGAAAATATAGAAGTGCGAATTTGTGAAACCACCAGTAACTGGATTAGCATGCTCACTGTATGCAAAATTGCCCATGACAGAAGTTTTGGATGGTGGAGATCCTCACAACCTTAAAGTCTCAGCAACATTCTCGAATAGCTGAAAATGTACATGTGCAAAACCACTTGCAAGTGGTTTAACGCAACTTGCCACCAGAGTTGGAACGAGGACCGAACCTACCAAGACGAGACAAGACTTTTGCTGCTTAAGTCGAGACGAGACTTACGAGACTTCAAAAGCCAAAAATTGGAAAATATAGAAAAGAAAATAATACTCTGGAGTATGGGCTCTGCTAAGCCAGGTTATTGAAATATTTTTATAGCAAAATAACACTAGCAAAAACAATACTAGCAAATGAAGCCGTCGCGGTTATGAACCAACTTCACCAGCAGGGTGTATTATAAATGTGTTATTGGTCATATGCTTTTAACGATTACAGTTAATGATTCAACGAGTTCACCATAATAACAACCAAACAGCTTATTTTTATCACCTCTCACAGACGATTACTCGGCCCAATGTTTTTTTTAATCTAGCGAAAAAGATGTCAAGAAAACTTTAAACAAAAAGTCAATGGTAGGCTATGTTGGTCTAGACCAGGGATGTCGACATTGCAGCGCACTATCCAGTGTTAAAAGTTTTTTAGCAAGTTTATCAAGTATTGAGCACGAGAGTGTTTATGAAATTTAATCAAAATACTCTATTATTATATAAATAATAAATTAATTAACATAATTTATCTTAAAGTCATTGTGCCACCATGCATTTTTGAAAATCCATCTGGTTAATTACTTTTTTACAATAAAAGCTAGCTATTAAATGTTAATTTCTTTTTCTTAAACTATAATCTGAAATATTGGAATTCTGGTAGCTATGCAGCCCAGTTAAACTTAAAATATTCAATTTTGCAATGGGTCCCCAATAAATTAAAAGGTTGAACATCTTTGGTCTAGACCAGTGGATTTCAACTTTTTTCAAGTCGCGGACCCCTTAAGTTACGCAATTTGTTGTTGCAGACCCCACATAAATCAACGCAAATAGACACAATTTTAGAGTGCCGACCAGGGGCGGTTCCGGGGGGGGATGTGGGGGATGCACCAGCCATTTTCAACAATGTACCAGCCATTTTCAACACTGCTTTGGATGAATAAAACTTTTCCATAATGTCGAAACTCTTCGCTTTCAGTATGCATAATCGAAGCTGTGCGAATAAAAGGCATCGTATTTGGTTAAGCACTCAAATTAGGGGCCAAAAATATGAACAAACTTTGCCTGAAAACTGTTCAAAAAGCACTAAAATGGCCATTACAGTACGCAAATTTTCAAAAAATTTTCGGGGGAGCATGCCTTGGACCCTCCTAGAGTCATTTTTGGTACCTAAGTTGCTTAAAATTAACTCTGCCGGAAAAAATATGCTTGAAAAAGGAACGAAAATTGGTGCCTCCCTAAAAAAAATTCTGAATACGCCCCTGACGTGAAACGTTTTCAAAGGGGTTATTTACGCCCGTTTCCGGGTCTAAATGTCTTAAGGTCTTTGTATTTAATTAACATTCAACCTAATGCAAAGTTACATACTCCCCACCAAAACTATTTGGATCCGCTCCTGGTATCGACATCCAATTTCCGCCTAAAATCAGTGAAGACCAAAGAAAAAAAAGGGCAACACGTCCGCACACATAAAAAAAAGTCAACTCGTCCGCACACGTCCAAATTTCCGCCCAAAAGCAAGTAAATACCTAAAAAAAAGGTCAACACATCCGCAAACGTCCAATTCCCCCCCCACCCCCAAAAATCCAGTGCAGAGCAGGGCAGTGCAAAAAGAAGGTGCGGACCCCTCGAGGACCCTTTAGCCTTTGCGGCCCAGTCAAAATCATTCGCGGACCCCAGGTTGAAAACCACTGGTCTAGCCTACTATCGAATGCATGTGCTTAGTGGTTTACATAGACCAGTTGTCATATGTGCTGCTCACACAAAGAAAGCAAAAGTCTGCAATTCCGCAGGCCTAAACAACGAAGTTAAATGCTATAAACAAAATTTGGCAAATGTTTTTGCCAAATGCGAAATCACGCACAAGTTTTTACTTTGAATACATCGGGTACGTACCATTGTTGATTTCATATCAAAGATCTGAATCTTGTTTCAAAGCCAAGATTTTTTCATGTCTCGATCGAGACATGACCATTTTCCGAGACTTTGAAGGTCCGAGACGAGAATTGGCATAGCGAGACCGAGACACTCAAAAACGTGTCTCGAGACATCCAGCTTTGCTTGCCACACACAAACTTGTCCAGGAAAGAAGTTTTGGGTGGTGGAAAATTCCCAAAAAATCCTTTAAAAAGCGAAAAAAGTCGCGTCTACTAAGCTGGACACATAAATACGAAAACTCTTGCAACTGATTTAGCAAGGCATATTTATGCTCGAAATCAAGCTAGGCTGAAGTTTCAGATAGTGAGGAACGCCAGCGCAATGCCCAGAAAATCGTATATAGCTTAGATTAAGAATACTGTTTGGCTTGGAATTATTTAAAAGTCTCTCAAAAAATTCGTTTAGCAAAATTTAACCTCGGACACAAATGATAGATGTAGAACCTAAGTGATTAAGTTATTGTTTTTAATTTGAGAAACCTAAAAATTCTGCTTGCAACCACTCACCCCAGGGTCGCCAGGGATGGCCTCATCATTATTTGAAAAAATGTAAGGTTGCCTTTCTTTGCATTCTGAAGCGGCAAACGTTTCATGAACACTTCACCAAGAACTTATACAGCAATATATTTTTGATATTTTGACACTTTTGTTGTGGTCCTATTAAACACCACAAATTAGCGACAAAGGACTTACTAAACACCGCAAAGTATGACAAAGGACCTGATAACCCCAAGCCTAAGCCTAATTTAAAGTCCTTAGTGATTCTTTGTTATGGTATAATTCCAAGTCCTTTGTCGTTCTTTGTGGTGTTTACAAGATCAATTTGAAGTCCTTTGTCGTACTTTGCAGTATTTAATAATTCCTTAGACGTCCTTTGTGGTGTTTCAGTCTTTTAGTAGGACCACTGTCGTTGCAATCTTATTTGATTTTCAATGAGAAAATTTTAGTTTGTGTTTGCATCTTCGCTGGCTCGCTGCAGTTAGCTGTGGCATTTGCTCGCAAAATATCCAAGATAAACTGCAATAGTATTTGTTTCTAAATTTAATGAAGTGCAAATCAGGATTATCAAGTCCTAACTTTCCTGCACGAAATCATTCATAGAATGTACATGTTAAAGAAGCTTGGGAGTTCCTTACATAGCTGATGATCACACAGCTTTTTCACTCTTTTCTCTTTCAAAAAATATTATCTTCATTATACTCGCGATATTGCGCCAAAGCGTAAAACGAGTGTTGAAATCCATCTACGCAGCTTAGCATTGTACAGCACAGCTCCCAAGAACATAGCAGCAGTGGCGAGCCGTCAGCGCGTTCGATTTAACCAGCTTGAAAATTGAAGCTCAGATACTTGGCACCAATAGCGATGTGCATCACAACCACATTAACCCACCAGCAAAATTGCAAGTTTTAACAAACACATCAATATATGCAGCAAATTATTCGGCCTCTCTTTAAAAAAATCTTGTATGATAGACTTCTATCAAACACATACTGTAGCAGCGATGTTTGGATATTTGATCATCAGTAATTCATCAGTATTCAAAGCTTGTTTCATGGATCCACAGTTAGATAATTCATTGATTTCGTTTGTTAACTAAATATTTCAAAATTAGTGAAAAATTTCTTAATTCATCAACATTTTTTTGAGGGGTGGTAAAATAACACAAACAATAACGAGAATCAAGGGTAAGCCTGGGGCACCTGTTTGTTAGCCTTCTTTTTTTGTATTTACAAACAAGACAAAGCACAGAATGCTCACACACTTTCTGCGTTTTTTCTGATTTACTATCCAGAAAAATACACCAAAACAAACATTCTGTATTTACTGAGAGCGAAAAACTGAAGGAAAACAAATCTGCAAAAAACGAAGCATAAATAACAAGTATGTAAAAATCTGAACAGTATTTTCGCTTTCATTAAAAACATTAACCTTCCCTTTCTCCCAACTTTTTTTCAAATTACTAAAGTTTTTGTTTTGCACAGCAGAAATATATAAACGACTTACCAGAGCACATCGTCGAGTGCTCCTAGCTGCCAAACTGCACAGACGATCAGCATCCCGCTCAATTTTTCCCATCAGCCAACTTAAGTAACTTAATTGATCAACAGAAGGCAATGAATCAAAGTCATCTAGCGCAGAATTGCTTGAAACATCACAGAAAAGTCTCGAATGATCACATTTTTTTAAGGTTTTAATTTTTTCTTTCCTTAATATTTCAACTGAATTGTTTATTTTTAAAGCATTATCCTTGATGATATCAACAACATTGTAGCAATGAAGAAGCCACGAAACACACAGAAGAACTTCTCTACTTCTATATTTTGATTTCTTTAAAGATACCAGACGAGGATATCTGAAAAATAGTAAAAATTTTCATGTTCATCAAAACAATCTATAATTATTTGTTGTATCCTTATATGATATAATAATAACTGAGGTTATTTTCAAATTACAAAGAATTGGAAATCTATCAGTAATTGAGGAAGACTGCGAAGTGAGTTTGCACTCTTCAAGTCCACAGCCACCTAGCACACACGTCAAATGCGATTGGCTCCAGCCGCAAATCGAACCCGTCACGTAGGATGTGCATTTGTGCAACCTTGGGAACCAATGACTTTAAAATAACTAGTGATGCACTAAAACCAATGATGCCGGTTTTTACCAATGCTGCCGATGCTGATGTATCGGCTTTTCTAAACATCAGCATTGCTAGATCTTACATGACATTGAATGACTTTCCACAAAATCAGCAATTCATGCTATAAGCACATAAAGACACGCTAGTCTATCATATGACTTTGCCTAGACGTGGCTAGGAAGACTTCATAAGAAGCTTTCTCTTTATGATACACTTTATTCACATGATGATAAATTACTATGTCAATACTAGCGTTGTAACATGCGCTTTACCCAATGCAAATTACGACATTGCAAGCTATTGATATTGAATTTGAGGGACACACACCAAATAGCGAAACGTCAATTAATGATATGCCTGAATTGGTGACTGAAGTTTCCCGCTTTCATTTTTTTTACTTGTGCTGTGCTTATTTTCAATTGATAACAGAAATACAGTGCATAAGAAATTATCCGGTGTTTGCTATGAAAAATCTAAACAGGATTAAAAAAAAAACACAAATGAAAAATTGGAAAACAAGCGGCCAGCAACTCCTAGGTACAGCATCTAAAGCTCAATCGCACAAAGCTAAACTTCCAACAGAGCCATAGGCTAGCAATTAGAGAGTGAAGTTCAAACCAAAAAGAAGGGCTCTAATTACGTCACACACCAACATTCTCATTTTTTTGTTTGCTTTCGTTACAAAACTCATCTAATTCCCATTGCCATGATAAACCCTTTCACAGATGAAACTTGTTAATTTGCCACAGTTAACCAGTACCATACAAAAACAATGATCAAAAAAATCAACTTAATGTGTTGTGGAAGCAAGAAAAGCGATCACCTGAGAAGAGTGACAATAGCAAGCTCATACTACTTCACAGCAGCAGCATGTAAGCTGCTAGACGCACAAGAACTGCCAGAGTTTAAGTCTCACAAAACAAGTACAGTTACAGAAAAACGAAAGTATTGAAAGTGGCCATTGCTTAAAAACAATAGTCGAATGCATTATTTTGGCATATACATGTATCTAGAAATTTATCCCCTTTTTTTGTGAGGAAGATACGGCTGGTGTATAGCAAGCCAGACTACGAGATGCTGGTCATCTGTCTACCACTTTACTAGAGTTAAAACTTTTTAAGAAAATGAAACCTGACCTTTATTTAAAATTCGAAACTCTGTCATGTCCAATTAAGTAGAATATTGAGACGTCGACATCACAATTAAGTAGAATTAAGTCACAATTAACATTAAACATTTAACATCACAATTAAGACGTCGACAATTAAGTAGAATATTGAGACGTCAACAACTGAAGGTTTTTATCAATTGTCCATCCCCTTCTTCAAGCAACAATCTTAACCCCAAATGAAAACCAGAAAAAATTATTGTTCTATGGTCACCTGCAAGTTTTTAAGAACAATTCCAAATCAATTTCTTCAACTTTTGATGATCTTACATGAAAAAGTTGGGCGATAGAGTGAAGTAGTCGCACCATAACAGGAATCTGCAATAAAGACATAGGCCAACTGTACAATAAATATAATCCGGCAAAAACAATTAATGACTGAAGAGTTACTTAAAAAAACGTTTAAAAACGGCAACAAAATTTTCAAATCAAGGACACTTTTAAAATAGTGTCTCATGATCCTTCAGACAACATCAGGTGACCAGAGTCCCCTCCTCTAGTGATTCAAAAAAACCAGAGAGTTCAAATACTCAAGTGATGACCAACCAATCACAGACTCTTATGGACAAGTGATGAGGTATATCGTCACGTTGGCGCAAAAACTGCTGAAGTCATTTTTTGGCAAAATTGAGTTATTAGCACCAAATTGTTCCACTGGGTCAGCGCTAACGCCTGACACACTTTTTGGAAAAACATATCAACGTTTTTGCATGTTATGCTCCAGTTTCTAAAATGCGTAAGTCAGCGTATTGAACCAACAATTATTAAATCATAGTTAACACATTGTACAGGGTGACCCAAAAAAAACGGGCCTCAATTCTAATTATTCTAAATACACGGGACCCGTTTTTTTTGGGTCACCCTGTGTACGATGAAACCATTTCGGGTCAAATGCACCAACAGCGGATTAACTTTATCCTGGATTAGACATAATCGCGGATAAGTTAATCCGTGAATAAAATTTAAGGAAAAATGGAATGCACTAACATATTTAATTTGGGGATTAAATTATCCTCAGATTAAGCAGATAATCTACTGATAATCTCAATTTTGCTGAGTCGAACTAGACTAAACTGCTGGTTTTATGCAAATTTTTGGAGGCTTCTGCTGGTAGCCTAGTTCGTGGTTGTTTAAACGTGGTTGTTTAAACGCAATGAACACAATGGATTGAGAATAAATTAATGTTTTGAATATAACAAAATCCTTCCAGGCTAGTTTGCTACGCACTTGTCAGGCACAGCCAACCCAGGCCAGACTCATTCCAAACAGTAAAGACTCTTTATTCGCATTGCTTATCCTAAAAATCTCGACTTCATTTCTGTTTTTCAGAAGGAGAGTAGGTTTACCGGTGAGTGGCATGGAAGTTTCACATTGTTGGTTTCATCTTCACATTTTCTCTATGCGAAAGTTTGCAACAGCAAATGACAAAAACCACCTAAATTCAACGATTGACTGGGTTTTTTACCTCTTCTCTTATTGCTTTGCCCTGTACTGTACTTGCGCTCGACAACATGAATCGAAAACAATAAATACGATTGTTGCGAAATTAATGTAATTGACTAGCATGGTTAACTGAACATAAAAACTGGGGTTTAGCTAGTCAGCGTAGGGTTGCATGTGATCAGTAATCACTCAGCCGGTAAAACAATCTACTGAAGAAAAAGTGAAACAGATTGAGGTACCAAATTTATTTGACTCAAATCAAATACCTAAGCAAGATAGGGAGCCCATCAACAACGCAGGACTAGGCTACTTTTCAGTTAAGCTTTTGTACTTCGAAGTGGCAACATTCCCTGCTAGGCTTTCCAGATTAAGGCACCGCATTGACCATTGTGGGTCAGTAAAACCGCTATTGTTCATTCCAGATTGTGTTTTTGCAAAATAGCGACTAAAGCCACAGCTTTGGTGCTTAACCTAGCCTATTAACTAGGTAGTAATAGGTTAAATAAAGTTAATCCACTGTCTAATCCACCGAAACCCTAGGATTAAATGTTAGCCTAGGTAATCCACTGTTTAATCCCCTGTTGAACTTAATCGCACTTGGTGCATACCAAATTCGAGTAAATCCTCAGATAATCCATGGATAAGTTTAATCTGACAATTATCCACGTTGGTGCATTCGGCCCTAAATCTTTCATATATTTTTATTTTGCTTATGACACAATAGTAGATACATACAAACACATGTTTTTCTGCGTTTTTCTCAAAACACAAAAAAATTATTTACGCAGTTTTTGCACTAACGTGACCATATAATAGTTAATGTCATGTCATTTTGTTTGAGTGCAAATCAGAGTTATGCGTGAATAAGCAGACTACTTCGTTTTTCCATGCACCCGAGCATACTTTTGTGAAGGAGTCATGAGTAAAAAGTTTCCGTGTAAGAGCGATAAAGGATATTTACCACTAACAGGCACAAATTTTCTCACTCCTAGATATTGAGGCACAGAGTAATTTGTCACAAGGATATTTGGGTGCAAGGACATTTGGGTGTGAAATACGTTTGCATCCAAACACGTTTTTTGTCAACTTTTTTTAGCTTTTTTTAATTAATTACAATTACTTTCTGTTTGTAACGATCTTAAAGAATAAATTAGGAGGTGTTAATTAATCTTAGTGTAATTTTTTCATAACTTCAGTTTACTCTCCTGACTGTTTTTTCGGGTCGGTGTGAAGTCTCACTATATACTCTCTGTTTTTGAGGTAGCACCTCCAGCTGTAAAGTTGTGATGTCAACATCTCAAAACTAATATGAGTAATCGTGTAAGAAGCACAGTCATTAAATTTTATCAGTGAAACCAATTCTTCTCATATAACTATAACACTGTTGGTGATTTGATGTGTGAATAAATGGACGGATGGTGACTTCCACTCTTTCTGAAATAGAATGAGTGGTAACAATTGCCCCAAATCAGTAAGGACATGTACCTCGAGAGAAAATCACTGAAATAAGCATTTAGTTTCAGAGATTTTAGTAAATTGACTTTGATGCGAGATTGTTTTTAAATTAAACACGAAAAAATTGCAACATATAAAGGCTGGGTGATGTTAAGACTGACTTCACAACAAAATAATGCATTAAAGATGAAATAAATGGCTGTTTCTGGCAGCCAAAAAATGCTGTCAACTTTAGGCAAAGTTGTGACAAATTCGAAAAGTTTGGCGCAGTGGTGCACCTATGTGGCAAAGTAAATAGCTCAGAACAAAAACAACTGCTTTGAGGTCAGTTTTGACCCATCTGGATTATAGAAGAGGTCAAATGGTTTACTAAAACACTTTATTTGAACTGCTTTTCAGTGCCTAATGTTTTCGTAAGTTTGCGAGATTTAACTTTTTGTCGAATGATTCCTCTCGTCTGTCAAATCTTGCAAGTTGAGCAGATGCTTCCGCAACAAACTTGACGTGCCACTCCACAGATTGGCTATTACATACATACCAGAAGTTTCTTCAGATACTCTTCTATTTCCGTATCTGTAAGGCTTGTAATTGCTAGAGGCTTTTGCTGGTAAGAATCGAAATTGGCTCACTCATAGTAAGCATTTGCTTCCAAGTTCAGAGTTGGCACATCGAACAAGTGAATTCAAACTGCTATTCAGGCCAGGGGGCAGTCATTGTTATTTGCACTTTCTTTACAGTTACTTGTTTCCGATGTGCTAGACTTTTGCCACTCCTACATTTCAACACGTTTGCTTAAAAAATTCTTAATCCTCTGAACTAAGTTGAAAAAGTTTCTGGATCCCTGGGTTATTTGATTATATGATGATGTTAGGGGATGATAATGAAAATATAAAAAAAGCAGGAGTGGCAAAGTGCAAATAACGATGACTGCCCCCTGCACTGAACAACAGTTTGATTCACTTGTTCGATGTACGAACTTGGGTCAATCCATGTTTATTCAGACAGCATGTCATCCCACCCTCTCAGAATTTAACCAAATTCAGCATATTAGGAGAACTTATTGAGAAACTCAAAATTCCCAAATTTTTGGTTTCTATCTTTTGTATATCGTCACGTTAGTGCAAAAACTGCGTAAGTCATTTCTTTGTGTTTTGAGAAAAACGCAAAAAACATGTGATTGAATGCATTTACTATTGCGTCACAAGCAAAATAACAATAAAACAAAGAATAAATGGTTTCATGGTATACAATGTGTTATTATGATTAAATAATTGTGCTGACTTAGGCAATTTAGAAATTGGGGCATAACTCACGAACGCGTCGATATATTTTTACAAAAAGTGTGTCAGGCATCAGCGCTGACCCAGAGGAACAACTTGGTGCAAAAAACTCAATTTTGCCAAAAAATGACTTACGCAGTTTTTGCCCTAACGTGACGACATACTTTCGGGGAAAATCAACTTTGAAGTTTCTTGATACTAGGTGTTTTTTTCTTATGCTTCAGTGATTTTTTGCTCCTCGAGCCTTACCCTTACAGTAGAATGTTGTAAAAAAATGCTAGATGTATGTTTTTGGGTCTGTAGAATCCATTTCTTAACTTAAAAATAATGTACCGTATTTTATGGACCATAAGGGGCACTTAAAATCTTTTTTTTTTTCGCGAAAATTTATCGTGCGCCTTATAAGCCGGTGGGTGTGCCTAACGTATGAACCAGGCAGTGCTTTATGCTTTATTGCTTACACTCAAAACCAGTACCAGTACCCTTACCATTACTAAATAAGCATTAAATAGCAACCCGATGCTCCTTAAAAAACGTATCGTTTTATAGTCCGGTGCGCCTTATGTATGGAAGAAAAACGAATCAAAGCAATTTACCCATAGTGAGCCTTATAGTCGGGTGCGCCTTATGGTCCGTAAAATACGATAAAATGATCAGAAAAGTTGCTATCAGCAAATATTGGTGATTGAGTTTACGCACAATTTTCCCAGCTTTCCAAAGTGTTCCAAATTTTGACATATATTATTTCATTCATGAATGCACACATTATCTCGAAATATGAACATAATTTTTGGCAAAGTTGAATAGCACTTCGAAAATTCAACTAGATTGTTTTGACTCATCAAAATTTTTTTCCAGTATGTCTCCAATCTAACTGGCATTAAACTTTAGCATACTTAAAAACCATTAGAAATAAAAAATCATGTTGTAATGCTGTTAATATGATTTAAATATGAGTTAAATATGTTTTCAATTCACGTGTGCTTTGTAACCTGGAAGTTACCATTTAAGTATACCTAGTTGTCATATACCTGCTGAATTGATATTACTGACTATCATAAAGGGAATGTTTTTCACTTTATGCGCAGGACTAAATTTTTTTTTTTCTGCAGAGCTAACCACATGACAACTTTTGTAAAGCAATATATACATGAATTTTTAATCACAGCTTAAAGATTTTAATTTTGAAAAATACGTATCAGTATGATACTTTCTTCAATATATATACACATATATATATGCTACTTCTATCCGCAGTAATATTATTTTACAATGTTTTCTTTGTTTTTCTTGAAATTAATCTAGCTAACTCCATTTGTCTGTTTTTTTTCTCTTTTGCAACTGCTATCCTTCTTTTCACTGTATTGAATGCCCAAACGCCAGATTGAGTAATTTTGTTGTGTGGTTTTCGATATGGTCCTCCCTGATTGTTATCACTGATGAGGGACGTAATCCCGAAACAGGATGGCTCAGGTCTTATCTTGTATATATATATGTATATATTGCAACTCTTTTGCAACTGCTATCCTTCTTTTCACTGTATTGAATGCCCAAATGCCAGATTGAGTAATTTTGTTGTGTGGTTTTCGATATGGTCCTCCCTGATTGTTATCACTGATGAGGGACGTAATCCCGAAACAGGATGGCTCAGGTCTTATCTTGTATATATATATATATATATATATATATATAGGCATAGGCATCGATTTTTTCTTAAAAAAGGCAAATAGCAGGGGGGCGAGAATATTTAAAAGGGTTTTGTTTTCTGTGTATCTGGTGTCTCAGAAAAAATGAACCACTTTTTTTGTAACTATTTTCTCAGTGATTTTCAGCGTTGCCACTCCTTGGGATTTTTCTCAAGATCTTGGGAAATTAAGCCAACCTTGGGATCTTGGGGAAATTTTTTTTTTTATTGGCAAATCTTGGGATTTTGAGGTAAAAGTTAAGTTTCTTAACGAAATCATGTAATTTGTAATGATTTTGCATATTTGGTTCCAAAATAAAGCTATTTGATTTTTTGTAAGAGTAATGTTTTCCTTTTTTCCATATCTACCCTCATCATTACGCTTTTTCAGTGTCACAAACCGTATGTATTACGTCAGTTTTGGTCATTACTATATTTTGCATGCAGGTACAAAACAGAGGCAGTCATTGCAAAAAATACAGTGCGTCATACTCGTACCAATACAGCAGACAATAAGTCAGGTGTGATTGTCCAGGCCAATGATAGTGGCCAGCGCTTTTTTTTTTGGAGATATGCAGTTTAAGAAGCAATACATCTTTTGTTAAAAGTTTAGTAGACTAGTTAGTGATGCAAAAAAGCATTATGAGCTGATGAGCTCGAAAAGTAAGTTTGGCCTAGCCTAGATCAGTAGACTGGTAGATACAGAAATACAAAGAGCAATATTGCCTTTCAGATTTCGTCAGTGAACGGAGTGGGGATTGAGGTATCTACTTATTTCTGGCCATTTGGTAGGCTTGCTGGAAACCAACATCAGCGGATCAGGGGCCATATTCTATGCTCTTCATTATCGTTATTCGCAATCGTTATTGGTCACGTACTTGTAAAATCGTTGATTTGGTATTCTATGCTCATCGCTATTGTAAAGTTTTATCAAAGATTTGCTACAAGTTAACAAATCGTGCAGAAAAATATCGACGGCTTCAAAGTTGTTGTTATCTCGTGCTAAGTCGCATTTATTCGTAACTAGCAGTGAATAAAACGGTGGTGCCTTATTTTGCTCTAAATTCGACTTCAATTATTGGACATAGAGTCCCACTAAAACATGAATCTTATGGAAATGTGTAGCGAAGAAAAACTTTTCAAGGAGTTTCAAATGACAAGAGATGAGGTTAAGGGTATAGCCTATGCACGTTAGTGAACGAAGACCTCATTATGGCTGAACACAGAAAGTGTGATATTAGTTCGGAGCACTTATTAATCTCAAAACTCTAGCGTCTGGAAGCTTTCAAAATCCTTCTAAAGACTGTGTAAAAGTTTGAGTTCAACCTGTAGTCAGCAAAGTGCTACATGAATTTGTTAATTCCATGACAAAAATACATTGCAGTTCATTTATATGCCCCAGACAAGACGTGAAAGAAAGAAAAAGTTTTATGATGCTTGCTCGACTGACAACTTACTGCGACCTTCCCCCAGAGTTATTTTCGCTTACCATTCTTTTTGTCTTAGACTCGCTTAAGCTTTCAGTCAAAAATTTGTAATCATTTTTCAATAAATCGACCAGTTTGATATCTTCATTGGCAGTCCACCTTCATCTCTCTGTATTTTTTTTTTGTGCGTGAAAATTCTCAAATGAATGAATTAAATCTATAAGCTGTAATGATCTTATCAATGAATGAACGAAGCTTGATTTAATCAGGAACAAGTGTGTCTTGGCGCCAGCCTAGTATTTCAACAGATATTTCATCACTACATTTATTGCGTCATAAACGCTTTTTTAACTGCAGCAGGGTTAGCGAATATCACTGCATAGCAAATGGAGCATAGAATAGATCCATTTTACGAATCGTTACACGCTTTAACGCTTAACGAATAGCGCTTATAGATGTCGACTTGTCATAATGAATCGATGTAACGATTTTACAAATCATTAGCATAGAATACGGCCCCAGACACTCTTGAGATATTGATCTGTTGATGGCTGATGTACTAGTACAGTTTCAACCACGAGGCATTGGCATAGGTTTCAGCCTCAGGCGCCATAACTTTGGCTACAGATGATCTATCAAGAAACGAAAATGTATCTATCAATGTAGCTTCGTGTCTTAGCAAATTGTACCAATTTTTTAAGGGCTATCCAAATCAAACAGTCTTTAAATAGGCTTATGCCGAGAGGCTAATCATTTTCTCAAATTTATTACCTGTGGTACCCAGTACCGCAAAAATTCTTGTAATATTCTGTTTTGATTGCCTATTTTTTTAGATTTTTACCCCTTTGTAACATAGACCAGACTATCGAAAAACTTGATAAATACTGAAATAGATTTCCAAAAACGAGGCTTATCTGCTTATCTTATCATGAATTCTGATTCAGATTCATTAGCTACGCATCCACGACCAGCAAAAACATTGAAAAAATGGTGTAATACTCCTTTTAATGATAACATGATTGAAACATGATAAGCTCAAAGGGTGGCTTGAAAAAGATGCAAAAAGCAAATATAATGCACTTAAGTTTGTGACATTACTCTTAAAAATCCAAATAGGTCTTCACTTTTAGCACATGAACAAAGCACTAAGCATCACAAGTGTAAAAGCAAAATCTAATACTCTGTCTATGTCATCTTTTTTGACCAAACCCAGGCCAGATATGAGTGCTAAGGTAGCAACTGCTGAAATAAAGTTAAGTGGATTTTTCGCAGGACATCATGTGTCTTTTGCTCAAGCCGATCACCTTGTGAAAGTATTGAAAGAAATTTTTTCAGATAATAAGATTGCCAACACATGAAAATGGGTAAAACCAAAACTAAAACAAGTTACATTGATAATGATATGGCAAGAGAAGAAAGATTTGAGCTAGCAAAAATCTTCAGTCTCAAAAGTTTTCAGTTATCATTGATGAAACTACAGATATTTTAATATCACATACTCTAGGCATTGTTGTGCGTTATTTTGACTGTAAACGAAGCCAAGTTGTAGATGCTATGCTAGACACTGTGGAGATAGAAAATGGCACTGGTGCAGGTTTGTACGAGAAAGTAAAAGAAATTCTGTCAAGCAAAAATATCCCCATTAACAATATCATTGGTCTTGGTTGTGATAACTGTGCTACTATGATGGGTGGATCGAATGGCTTTACAGCACACATGCTAAATGATCTTCCTTCATTGTTTGTGTTGGGGTGCATATGCCATTCATTTGAACTTTGTGCAAACCATGCAGCTGAACGACTACCATCATAACTGGAAACATTCCTAAAAGATATTTTTGCAGAATTTTTTGCAGAAGCAACTATTTTTGCAGAAGCAGCAAGAGACGACATGAGTTTGAACAATTTCAAGAAACATGTAAATTACCACAACATGCCATGTTGAAGTTGTCACAAACAAGGTGGCTGTCTAGAGGGAAAGTCGTAAGTCAAGTGCTGGAGCAGTGGGATGCATTGCTTTTATTTTTTAAAGCAGACGCTCTTGAAAATAAAGTTAATGGGGCTGAAACAATTTACAAGGCAATGATCAATTATGGCACCAAGCACATGTTATTGTTTGTGAACTATGTGCTGCAGAAAGTTGACAGCTTAAACTTAGAATATCAGTCTGCAAGTGTTAGAATCCACTAAGTGCACTCCACAGTATCTGATGGTTATAGGTGTCTGCTTTCTTTGTTTGTGAAGTCATCTTTTATTGAAAGTATGCCACTGTGGAACATGGAGCCATGAGTCCCATATTTCTACAAAGATACACGTGACATTGATTTTGGAGGAAGATGTGATGCTCTCTTAGCCCAACAGCCACTTCTTGATGAAGAAAATCGCTTCCGTTTGGATTGTCTTAGATTTTTGGTTGAACTGTGTTCTCAGATAAAAAGAAGATTTGATTTTTCTGAAACCAGTATTTTGTCACAAATGTGTGTACTTGATCCTAAAGTGGCAATGAGTGCCAGCAATCAGTGGCGACCCAAATCCCTTGCTTATCTTGCTTCCAAGTTTCCTACGCTTGTAGAAGAGGCATTCCGTTATAATACAAAATTTTATAAAATATGTCACCATGTGGTTTCGAATTTTGCTACATTTCTGATATGTTGATCTCCCGTGAAAATAAACCCCAACAAAAAAAAATTTTGAAATCGGACAAGCCGTTGCCGTGATGGAGAGAATTGAATTTTAGACTGCCACTAGGTGGTACTCTTCATGCGATAATTTAATTTTTTATTTTATGAGTTATGTTAAGATAGAGAGGTGGTTGAAGTGTCGATTTTACCATTTTTGGGGGTGTAGAATCCGAAAATGGCATTGTTTTTGACATTAAATAAATGTTCAAGCTGATATTACCCGATTTAAAAGTTTTGGATGGAGAAATGAACCCCCTAAAAACCCCATGTGGGAATCGAGGTACCCCAAAAAAGTAACCGCTACGTAGTTGTTCCTTATCTATACTAACCTCAGCAATCCACATTTCTGATGACAATTTTGTCTGTTATGGTTTAATACAGCTGCAAAGTTCTCTCACATTGAGGTATAGTTAATTTTTGCGCAAAGGCATAAACACATTATAAATACTGCACATCTTCAACATTCTGCTTGTGATGGCACCCAAGATTCCTCTCAAAATCGACTGCCATGTGGTTGTTTTATTAATGTAGCAACCCATGACATATAGACACTAATCTAAGATGACATTTTCATTTTTTTCCTACACAAAGCAGTTAATCATGTTTAACTCTAGAATGGTGACGTGGGTGATTTTCTCCTGGGTGAGTTTTTGATCCCTTAGTTGACATATAACAAGGGGTAGGAGGTGCTGGTTGAACTCGGTATCTTTATCGCTCTATCATTTATTTTATTATCATCGAACTCAGTATCTTCCTCACTTAGTGGAAGGAGGGTGTACTATCCTGCTCTCACACTTCGTTTGCTCATGGGAACGCATTTATAATATCCGATGGACCATCACAGGAAATAGTAGATTTAGCTCTTTTTGCCTCTCATAAAATATAGCATTGTCGAAAAGATGGACTGGGGATGAGTAGCTGTCACAGCATAGTCAAACAACCCAAGAACTCGTCCATGAAAAGAAAAGCAATTTCATCAATTTGTTTTGTTTTGTGAGAATATTTACCAAGATTTTCAAAAGAAAAATTTTGTAACTCAAAAACGATAGCAATTCAAAGTAACTCAAAAACGATAGCAATTCTAGAGTTAAACATGATTAACTGCTTTGTGTAGGAAAAAAATGAAAATTCAAAGCATAATTCTATTTAAATTATGTTTACTCCTAAATCGACAGTTTCATTTTTATTGCATGCATTCAAAACAAAGGAACTTTCAGGGAAAGCAAAGTTTTTTAAATTTTAATTTTTGAGAAAAATTTTCGTGAGGTTACCATTAAGACATAAAAAACATTAACGTTACCACGTTGCCGTTGTAGGGTTAATGTAAATGATAATTTTGATCTAGTTAGTTAGTTAGTTAGTGTCTTTTATTTCCGTACCGTCAACACAAGAATAATATGCATAAATAACATACAGTATAATTGGACTGCACGAGAAAAGGGAAGAAGCAACAAAACGATAAACGTTGTAACATGCAAGGGGAGAATAGAAGATCAAGAAAAGTAACATGAGAAGCATGGTTGCAGCACCCGATAATCTTCTTCTGTATTGTCGACTTTGGCAGATTAAAACAAGCATTTTGCTTGAAAGTAGTTATCAATCTTAAAGGGTGTCTTTGTCCACAGCTCCATTGCTCCGTGGTATAAGCTGTGACCTGTTATAAAATTTTATTGCATGACGTTTTCCATGTCAGTTTGAATTTTCTTAAGTTGATTTATCATGGTATAGAAAGCTTTGCCAATTATTGATGGTTTACTGCAAATCCCCAAACTTAGTATCGTAATGATGGAATATCAGCCTTGTGCCTTAATTCTGTAAAGGCTGTCATATTGTATAATTTCCATGCAGCTGGAACCTTACAAAATCACTTGACGACTAGCTGTTGTAATGATATCTATATTTTCATATTCAATTGAAAGAATACGTACAATTGGTGCTATATGCATGTTGCACTGCATTGACATGGTATTGCGGTATTTTATTATTGCATATTTATTGATTGCAGACCCAATTGCAGCAATGAACATGTATGGTGTTTGTTGGTTGACTCGTGTTTGCAAGGTGGCATGTAGGACTGCGCAGTGTGCAAGCTCCAAAGCAGTGGTAAGCTAGTGTGATAAAACCTTTCCACAAGAAAGGAGACAAGAGAAAATGCACCAGTTATAGGGGCATATCTTTCATCAGTGTCCCAGGTATGGTCTATGCAAAATCCCTGGAAAAAAAATGCTGCGAAATAGTCGAGCCTAAGCTAATGGATGCACAGTGTGGCTTTCATCTTGGCCGAAGCACAATGGACCAGATCTTTGCCTTGCAGCAAATCTTTTGAGAAATCGTGGGAATATGTGAACGAGGTCAATGCATGTTTTATTGATCTTAAAAAAGTATATGATCGTATTTCTAGAGACAAGCTTTAGGCGGTGCTGTTACAGTATGGCGTTGGTGGCCAATTACTAACTGCTATTAAGTCGCTGTACATGCATTCCGAGGTCTGTGTCAGTGTTAACAGCGCAACGACGAAACCTTTCGGAGTAAGTGTAGGACTACGGCAAGGCTGCTCTCTTTCACCTATTATGCTCCTTATTTGTATGGATAGAATAGTTAAGAAAAGTAAGTCTTGTGGCGGAGTAAAGATTGGTGATTGCACTATACGTCTGTTATTTGCAAAAGATCTTGTACTACTCGACTCTGCTCAAAATGGTATCCAGCAGGCTCTTGACAGGTTTTCAGATGCGTGCTCTGTTGCCGGAATGAAAATTAGTACAACAAAAACAGAAACCATGCGCTTGTCCAGACAACCAAAGCAGTGCTCTCTCCAAATTGATGGAGTACTACTAAAACAGTCAGAGACATTCAAGTACCTCGGCATCTCATGCACAAGTGACGACAGACAAAATAGTGAAATGGACATCCGCATCGGAAAAGCAAGTGCAGTAATGCACCAGCTCCACCGATCTGTGGTACTAAAACAGTACTGAAAATGCACCAAGGCAAAGCTTCTCATTTTCAGATCAGTCTATGTTCCTATTCTGACTTATGGCCATGAGTGTTAGATCATGAATGAAAAAGAGATCTCGAGTTCGAGCAGCCGAAATGGGATTCTTGCAAAGAATTAGCGGTAGGACTTTGTAGGACAAGGTTAAAAGTGCAGATATTCGTGAATCTCTGAACATCAAATTGCTGCTTCTCTGATGAGAAAGATCGCAACTGCGTTGGTATGGACATGCGACACAAATGTCCCAGGAAAGAACAGGCAAAAAACTGCTCTGTTTAACACCGATTGGTCGAAGGCCTAAATTCCGTCCCAAAACTCAATGGCAAGATTACGTAGAAGATCTTAGTTGGTCTCGCCTTGGCATCCCAGCAGATCATCTATCTGTTGCAGAGGATCGACATGCTTGGAGGCTCCAGCTTGAGCTGCTGCCCCTGCAACCCCCCAAGGATAAGCGGATCTTGAAAATGGATGGATGCTTTTTACCTCCTAACATTCATATATGTGATAAGTTGCTCATGAATGAAACTTTTATAGGAATTGTTTTGCAACAAAGTTTTGGATGTTAGCGTCATAAATCATTAGCTATCTTTTAAATTGTTAAAAGAGTAATCGATCATGGTAAATTTGTTGAAAGAATAAGTTTCTTGTAAGATAAAAATTTTATACTTAATTATTGTTGAGTGCAGCAATAGCTTCATTGCTACACTGAGCATCATTAGAATCCATGTGTCCACCTTCATGGGGGCCATTACAAGCAGAATGTTGAAGATGTGCAGTATTCATAATGTGTTTATGCCTTTGTGCAAAAATTAACTATACCTCAATGTGAGAGAACTTTGCAGCTGTATTAAACCATAACAGACAAAATTGTCATCAGAAATGTGGATTGCTGAGGTTAGTATAGATAAGGAACAACTACGTAGCGGTTACTTTTTTGGGGTACCTCGATTCCCACATGGGGTTTTTAGGGGGTTCATTTCTCCATCCAAAACTTTTAAATCGGGTAATATCAGCTTGAACATTTATTTAATGTCAAAAACAATGCCATTTTCGGATTCTACACCCCCAAAAATGGTAAAATCGACACTTCAACCACCTCTCTATCTTAACATAACTCATAAAATAAAAAATTAAATTATCGCATGAAGAGTACCACCTAGTGGCAGTCTAAAATTCAATTCTCTCCATCACGGCAACGGCTTGTCCGATTTCAAAATTTTTTTTTGTTGGGGTTTATTTTCTTCGCCCTATGCTATATGTTTAAATCATCCAATTCTGTAACCTAGTGGTGACATTGATTTGTTGTATTATAATGGAATGCCTCAGAAGAATCTCAATTAGATCAATTGCATGATCAATGGAAAATGTTCCCAACTGCAGCATCAACACTTCAACTTATGACGGATCTATCTCCTGATCAATTTTGGCCTCAATCAGTCACTGATGGAAATGACACACCAAAGTTCGGATTTTATGTGCACCATGTTTACCCTCCCTCATTCTTCATGTGTGGAGCGAATATTTATACAAGTTAACATGGTAAAGAACAAATTTACCAATCGGTTGCATACAACAAATATGTGTAGCCGGCTTTTGGCAAAACAGGCCATTGAAAGAAATAGAGCTTCAGCTTGTTACATGTGGAACCCATCATCAAACCTTATTGATGACCTTAAAAGTGGTGCAAGTCACAAGAGATATGCCTCTTCTCTTGAAAATACTGACAGTAACATTCTCATTGAAAGTTAAGTCTAACATTATGAGCATTTACTGGTACTTACAATTTACAACAAGTGATGTGCAAAAGTATGCAGAAAAGACATTGATTTTATGTGTGTATAGGTAGAAATTAAGAACACTTTGAGAGTAAACAATATTTACACAAGCTAACAGTTCTCATTTACATTATCTGCATGTAATGTTACAGTTTAATGTTAGTTAGTTGGTGTTCATGTTTTTAGTCGCCTTCAATCAGTGCAGAAGCTTGACAGTAATTATTTTTTAAAGAGTCACAGCATTTGGTTTTACCCATCTTATTAAACACTGATGTGTTGCAACGATTTTGCCCAGCATAGAAAATGTAATTTTTAAACTAGCTGAGATGTTTTGCCAAATTGATTTTTGTGTCAGTTGAACCTTTAGTGAGTGCATATGTTTATTGTTTAATCAAGGAGCTGTTTATTCAGTAATGCAATGCAACACTGTAGCTTTAGTGTCAAGTACCGATTTTTGAAATCATCAAGTGTGAGAAAAAAATCATAGCAGCAAAACTACATTGAAAGCTTGCTTAATGTTTTCAGTGCCTGTAAGAATTGGTGCTCATGTTAGCTCTTGAATTTATTGAGTGTATTATTTTTTTAGTTATATCACCTGAAGTTTCAGTAGAGTTGTATTGGTATAAAATATGCATTCAAGCCTTTCATCATACAATGACAACTAACAATATTTAATTTTGAATTTGAAAAATCAGTGATCTAAATAGTCCTAAGTCTGCATAAATCAGCTAAAGCTTGATGTTGTTCCAGTTTTAAATAGTAAACTATTTAGCTGTAATGACAAAAGTAGGTTTTGTGCTGTTATTTCATACCTTGGGAAATCTTAGGATTTTTCAACTCCAAATTTTGGGATTTTGAAAATTCCAGAGTGGCAACACTAGTGATTACAAACTCAAAATTATTGAAATTCTATACACAGTAATCAAAGTACTGGTATATTATTTACACTTTTACATATGTAAAAAATTGGTTGCAGATTATGCGAGTATTGCCAAATTAAAATGATAATTCAAAAAATTCTGTATCACGAGCAAATAGTGGTTTATTTCTTGGTTTATTTCTGTCTATGCTCAATGTGACCTCCATATACTTCCCCAACTAAACAAAGGTGTTTCAACAAGAAATGCTCTAGCGTCTTTCTGCTATCGATATTATGTTTCTTTTGAATATTATGTTTCTTTGACTTATCCTATATTGTCACAAAGCGCAAGCAACAAAGTGCTTAGTAGACCTCTACTCACATAAATTTCCTCTGATGCTAAATGTTTTTTAACATAATTCTTAATTTGGCAATAGGCCTACTTGCATAATTTGCAACCAAGTTTTTAGACATTATGTAAAAGTGTGAAGAAAATAGTGTGCATAGATTTTCAATAATTTTGAGTTTATAATCACGGAGACAATACTTAACTAAAAGTGGTTCATTTTTTGGGGACATCCAATATAATAAGGCGCTATTAGCACATGAATAAATTAGTTGTGTTATATAATACATACAGGCGAAATAACGATAAAATCATCTGCTTTCCCAAACTTTCACCGTCATTTCAGAGTATGTGCGAAATTATTTGTGTTCAAAATGAGCGGAAACAACAGGTCCCCCCAGTCTTCAGACGCTCTTAAAAAAGCTCAAGTGGAATGGGGTTAAAAACAATTTTTTAAGGTACCAGCAGCATGGTCGCTGAACACACGCTGATAGTTTTCTTTTTGCCTTTAATATAGCGTGAGTATAACATTGCAACAAAACATTACGACTATGTTGCGTTGTTGTTCTTCAGAACTGTTTTAGCTACTGTTCATGCATTTAACATAGGTATCAAAACACCGCTGGGGCCAGACATATGTCACCCCCTTCAGTGTTAGACCCGAGGGGGCGTCATCCCCTGCCTCCGTCGAATTGACGCCTATGTTATATAGGTATATACCAGGCGCGGATTAAACAGCTTTTGTTGGGGGGGGCCAGAAAATTTAACATGTTAAGGCTTTTTTATGGAGCTAAAGCAAAAATTCTATGATTAAAGTATGCCATCTAGTAGTGGCATACGCAGGATTCTTCGATGGAAGGGGTTTCAGTGAATTCACTAGGGTGATGACGTAACGATACTGCAATTACGATAGTTTAGAGGTATTAAAGTGCATCGGATTGTAACGTTTCTAATCTAAATTATTACGCAATTGCAGTTAACCATGATTAAGCTACATAATGCCATAACTAAGGAAACAACCAAGATAATTTATTTCATTCACACTTTTGCTTGCTTCATTCACACACAAAGCTTAATGCTTTGCGCTTCATTTAAGGGGAGAAAAGGTTTTACAGAAACTTCAGCTGTTAACCCTTTAAGGGATAATGTAACATATGTGTTACATACATTCTATTCAATATTTCGACATAATACTCTAACATTCTTGCAACCCTCGAACTTTTTATGAAATTTAAAATGTGCAAATTACCAGAATATAAATCAAAAATGGCAACACCAGTGTTTTTCTTTTCAAAATTTAGTTGAGTGTCGAAGAGGAATTTCTGGTGAGGAAAGGTTGATTTTTAATGATAAACTGCTCAACCGGTATTGGGAAATTTTTTCGCAGATGGGGTGAAATAGTCTTAGAATATCTTAGAAAAGCTAGTCTAGCCCAAATCAGATGCTGTGCTTGGTTAGGCTGGGCTATTTTTAGGTTTTACTAGCTGTGTAACATATATGTTACACGGATCCTTAGAGGTAATTTTTCTAAATAGTAAACAGTGTGCTTGTTGGGTAGATTAGCTATGCAAATAAAGTATTTTTGTTAAATCATAATGAACAATGCATTGCAGCGAAAAGTAATCTTTCACTTTGGGGTAGCTAGACTATTCTTAATGGCAATTTGGTACCTGTAGGTATTGTATATACAGTGGCCTGGTGGTATAGTTGTGAATATGTTATCATATGTAGCCTCACGAATGACCTGGAGCTGGTCCAGCGAGAAAGTAGGTTACCTATCCCAACTTGTCTGCTCAACTTTAGTGGGTTTGTTTGTCTAAAGATTCAAGTTGTTTCTTGTTTTATTCAGAAAAGTATTATATACCGGTATTATATACCAGATGCAAATTATGCACCAGCAAAAAGAAGACATCACTTACAAACAATAAGTGCTTGCAATGTAACGTGCATCTTTGTTACGTAAATGATAGAAACTGTTTTCAATTGTATCATGAAGGTTTTTGAGTGCTTTGACAGTATTAGTGGCATGAGAAATGTGATTTGAACTGTTGATAATTATTTGCCGATTACAATTTGTTACTGTACCAATGTATGATGCAATAAGTAACTAGTAAGTGACTGCAATTTTGTAGGTGGCTGCGATTTAGCTTCTCATGTGAGCGATTTTTGAGGTGCAGGTATAGAAATATATAAAAGTTCAATTCCTTGTAGTTTGTATGAAATTTCATCGATTGTTGAGAGTCTCCTAAAGTGCTGATACGTTGCTAAATGTTTCACAATTCATTTTTAAATGTTCGAAATGTAAATTATAGCATAATAACTAGTCGAACATGGGGAATTCCCTAAGATATCAGCGCCACCTAGTGATAATACATTTGCAAAATGAACCCTTAACTTTAATTCCTCTGCCATGGACTTTATACAACGTGTGGCCTTGTATTTAAACAACTTGGTTCAAATGCAAAAGTTATTACCCCTAAGGGACAATGTAACACATATGTTACATGCTATAAAATAATAAACAAACAAGAAAAAAAAATTTTTTTTTTTAAATGGTAATAAAAACATATTTCACGCCCTACGAAACCATTGTAGCTCAAAAATTTTGTAAACTGAAGTTCTGTCCTTTAAAGGGTTAAGCCGTGGTTAAAATTTTTTTTTCTGTAAATATATAAGGAATATCATGACAATGCGAAGGTTAAAAAACATGAAAATCAGGCAAGGAAACAAAATATCCAAGTAATTAGACAGTTTAATAAAATACCACAGGTCGCCAGATATTATACACAATTAAGGTAAATAGTTACAGAAACGTAAAATGGAAATAATAAAATTGAATACAAATAACAGAAATAATAAAAACATAAAATTAGGAAATATAGAAAAAATATAGACAGCATCAAACACAGTCCGAAAAACCAAATAAGTACCAGTATAATCACAGTACAAAGTATTGTAGATAATGAGTTGCAAAGTTAATATTTCATTGTTAAAGGATTGTGATCGTCCATGGTCCCATTCCATTGGCACAAAAAATGCATTTACATTCAATTAATAATAATAGAACATAACAAACCATTTATAGATATGTCAAATATTTAATTTTTCAAATGCACATGAAAAAGAATAATACAAAAATAATATTAGTTTAAAGTCTTTTTTTTTTCTCTATCATATAAGTGTTATATTACAAAGAAAAATCTTATGTAGATATCACCTTTTAAGATAAGTTGGTATTATAATTATTACTATCTAAATCCGACTAATATTGAATGGCAACATTCTACTAGGCCCAAGCTGTATGTGGTAAGATATTAAACGCTATTTCACTTATAGGGACATCATTTTTGTATTGTTTACCCCTGAAGCCGCGTAGTGCAATTAAGCATGACCTCAGCAGAGCAAATCTCCACTTTAAGCGTAAGCATCGAATTACTTGATTGCATTGTTCATTTTTCTTTGCTGAAACTTTGCTTTCAAGTCTGTTAATAAACTTAAGACACTCTGGTCCCATTCCACCAGTGGTCATTAAGACAAGAGGTGTAAAATTGGCCCTTTCTACGTTTTGCACTCTTTTGATGTACTTCTCATTCTTTTTCTCTCTCATGCTGTCTAAATATCTTAAAATTCACTGAAAAAATTTTAGTTTACTTCATTTTTGGGCCATAAGAAGGTTAACTGACTTACTTAGGCCAGCTTTCGCAACTTCACAAACAGGGTGTCGCCAGGTGTAGCCAGAGGGAGAGCCGTGGTTAAAAATTCACTGAAAAAATTTTAGTTTGTCTCATTTTTGGACCATAAGAAGGTTAACTGACTTACTTAGGCCAGCTTTCGCAACTTCACAAACAAGGTGTGGCCAGGGGGGTAAAAACAGTTAACTGCTTCCCTCCAAAATTTTTTTTCAAGCACCAATATTGACATCTACAACACATATCAAATATTATAAACCTTAATATAAATATTTAATGTGCACTCACTTTGAAAGGGGCAGTTTCTCCCATAACTCCTCCTGAAAAGTGAAGATAGTGTGGCTTGAGAAAACACTGCCCTCCCTACCGAAACATTTTTAAGCTAAAATGAATTGCGTGAGAGAATTCCTGATCATGCAATTAAAGTCAAAAACAGCATCAATATTGTCTAAGCATTTTATATCCATATCACAGCGTTGATATCATCAGATACTTTTAAACACATAATCGGGATGTCCAAAAAACGGAGCACTCCCGCTCCTGATACAGTTACAGTACATAAAAACAATTTTGCCTGCCTCCTCCCCCGTTCCGCCTCTGGGTCTCTATTAATCTTTTGTTGGTTTGGTCTTCCTTGGTAGTATTTTTATTTTATTTTTAGCACAAACGGCTGGGTCAGTATAGTTTTTTATATTTTAATAATTTCTCAACAAACCGGCTGGTTATAGTGCAGTGTTAAAGATGTCGCTATCAATGCAGAAGGTTTGGGGTTTCATTCCCCACGCCGGTCAAATCGGACACACTATAGTCAACGGCTCACCACCGCTGCGACGCTTCTTTGGAGCTGCGTTGCCCAGACACCAAGCCGCAGGGTTGGGCCCCCGTACTCGTTACCGGGCTTTGGTACTACAGTGATTGCAATGAAACAAGCATATATAATGATTTGATTCAATTTTTTATTTTATTTTGTGTGCAGCTATAGGCTCTAGTAATTGCAGATACACCGCATTTAAGGAAATTCCTACTTATTAAATGCTTTACAGTAGCATCAATGACAAAAATGCAGTTCATTCAAACACATCAGAAAAATTGGATTTCCGGTATGGCTACATCGCATTGAAGTTTCTCGAGATTAAATTAGAAAGTTGGACAAAACAAAAAAAACATGATAGCAATTGCGGCAAGCTCCACACGAAGAAAAGTCGGTTCATTTCAAAAAAGAATGGTTTCTTTTTTCTGCAATCGTCAAGGGGGTGGGTGTTGACTGTTGGTGTTGCTAGCAAGTGTAGTCCATGCCAACAGTTTCATTTCATTAGTTTGGTTTGACAAAAATGCAGTTCTAATTTTCACCCAAGGAAAGGGGTAACTGCCCTCTTTTGGTTAACGCATGCTTGTTAAAGAAAATAAGGTGGGACTTTAATTGGCAGATATACGGCTTGTTGGTTCTAAACACTCGGCTTACAGTATCCATTACAATTAGGCTACTGAGCTTAACTACAGTTCCCAGATTTCCAAAGCATAATGGCATATCAGTAGGCTACTTCAACACCTTACACAGAGCCGGCGGCAGAGCAGTCGACTTGGTGGGGCCAAGCGTTTATGAGGGGGGGGCAAAGTTTGAAATTAAGCACAACAGCCATTGTCTTCAAAGGAGTAAGCTTGTTGATTGGAGGGGCAAGCATGTCAATTGCAGGGGGCCAGGTCCCCCCCTGGGCACCGGCACTGACTTCAAAGCTAAAATAAGCAAACTATCTGTATTATGCTTTTCCACAATACTGATTCACCGAATATGAAGGTAGTCCAAGCAATCTTATTATCATGAACAGGTAGTCCAAGCAACCTCATTACCATGAATTTATTTCTGACTTTCATGTGGATTCTCATTAGGCATAACAAGTAGGCTAACAATAACAGCCTAGCCGTTAATAAGAAAGGATTTTTATTTGCTTATTTATTGAATTACAACACAATGGTGATAAGTTAACACCCAGGCACACTGACATGCGAGGAAAAACGAAATAAAGCAGCAAATAATTAACAGAAAAATAAAATCAGTAAACAAGTGAAACAATAGTGTGTAAATCATAACCTTTCAACTTGGTCTTAAACAGATTAAAAGCGGAAACTACAACATCAGGAAGCTGATTCCAAGTACTAACTATATGATCAAAGAAAAATTGACGAAATTGGTCACGACTGGCAATATGAAAAAGTAACTGAACTGTAAAATCGTGTCGACGCAAATTATAATCACAAGTTTGAAATACAAAATAATCAGAAAAATTCATATCACACAAATTATGACTTATCTTATACATAAGAATCAGGTCGAATTCAAGTCTACAGTACTCAAGAAATTTAATTCCAAGTTTAGTGAGGCGATCCACATAAGAATTGAAAGGCAGGTTGCAACGAATAAAAACATTACGAGTAAAACGTTTTTGGACAGACTCAATGAGCGTGATGTCTTTTTTCAGATATGGACTCCTAACTGAAGAATTGTATTCAAGCGTAGGCCTAATATATGTAACATAGATTTTTAGTAGAGTACAAATATTATTAGTAGAAAAAGTGCGCAGAACTATATAACTAAGATGTGAAGTAACAGAATGAATGTGACTAATATGAGAAGACCATTTGAGATTATTGGTAACCAACACACCAAGATCTCTAGCTTTAGAAGTAGTTTGCACAGGTTCAGAATTAATATGTAAGACGTTTTGAATATTATTTGCCATGTGTCGAGAAAAAGCTAAATGAGCGCATTAGGCAGGTGCCAAGCAAAGCTGATATTCACCAATCCAGGATGTAAAACAATCTAGTGCATGCTGCAACTGGGAAGGGTTGTTACTACAAAGCTTTGCGTCATCAGCATACAAAAACGTGTCACAAAAGAACAAAAAGGACCAGACATTTACCAGCATAAGTAATAAAAATAATAAAAAAAAAAGGGATCTAAGACACTGCCTTGAGGAACTCCGTTATGCACAGACAAACTATTAGAATAGCAGTTATTGATACATACAGATTGAACGCAGTTGTACAAAAAACAATTAATCCAGTCAAGAACTTTACCGTCAATACCATAAGAGAGAACGTTTAAGAGTTTGGAATGAGTAACACTATCAAAGGCCTTTACAATATCAGTATAAATGACATCAAAAGTTTCGTGGGTATCTAACATGTGAAACCAACAGTTGAATACAGAAAGAAGCTGAGAGCAGGAAGAACGACCAGGAAGAAAGCCAAATTGATTTGCACCAATCAGGTTGTCGAGAGAAAGGTGATATAAAAGATGATCAGCAACAATATGTTCAAATACATGACAAAGGACACAGGTAAGAGACACAGGGCAGTAGTTTGAGGGAAGGTCACGAGAACCTTTTTTGAAAACAGGAGTAATAATTGCAGATTTCCATTGCAAGGGAATAACACCTTTAGATAAAGAAAGTTTAAAGAGAAAACAAATGACATCAAGTAAAGGGCCTGAAACTCTTTTCAAAAGATAAGCTGGAATATCAGGCATACGAGATACTTTATCAGGAACTCTGTGAATCGCTCTGGAGACATCATCAGTGGAAATAACTATGTCACAGAAATTTTGGTGAGGTGGAACAATGCGAGCAAGCTGAAAATGATGGCCATAGTCAGCTTGAAAGATTAATTATGAAAAGTGTCATTGAAAAGATTAGCTTTAACAAGATCAGATTCAGCATAAGCCTGACCGTCACATTTCAGGCAAGGTATGCCTGGCCTGGCTTTTAACTTGCGCTTGGCATAGCCATAAAAAGAGGAAGGGTTGTGACTGCTACAAATGGATCTTTCAATTTCATCACACCAACTGGCTACAGCCATATCATAATCTTTGGAAAATTTCTAGCATGCAACTTTATGGAAAGGACTTGATTGACAATCAATGTAAAGCTTCTTCTTAAGTAGCAACTTGCGAATGTGTTTAGGAGTTTTACGTTTAGTAGATATCGTATTGAAGGGAACATAGGTTTCAATCATATGGTGTAGGTTGCAAATAATGGAGTCATGCAAGATCTGAATATTGTCATTGCAAGAAAAAATAATTTGAGTCCAATCAATGGCATGGAGGTTGGAACAAAGTTTCATAGCAAGCTTTTTTGAATTGTGGTACAGGAAAAGAAGTCTTTGGGACAGGTTTAGGACCGGCAATATCAATCCTGAACAGGAGCCCAGAATGGTCACAGGCAGTGGCGTAGCCAGCCCAAAATTTCGGGGGGGGCAAAACTTCATAGGCTTTTTCAGTGGCGCACCCAGGATTCGGCAAAGGCGGTGCCTCAACCATGGGTGTGGGGGCAAAACCTCAGCCACCAGAGGCTACCGAGGTTTAGGGGCAGGGCCCCCAGCTGCCAAGGATTTTTAGGGTTTTTGCAAGAAAAATACTCATTTTAGCATATTTTCTTTAAACAATTGATTGGCAGACAGAACTTGAGAATAGCTTTTATAAAAGCTGTTTTTGCATTAGGCTTCCAGAAACCCTCTGTCATAACTCTTAGAGTAGCTTTGAAAAAAGCTTTTTATCTCAGTAACTCTTTTGAGTAGCTTTGAAAAAAGCTGTTTGTCCCAGAAGCTTTTCGTGATGCACTCGTCAGTGGGTAATCGCGTCAATGTGAGAACAAAAAAGCAAGGTCTGGCGATTCATAAATATCAGTTTCGGAAGCAGCAAAGCGGTAGTTACATTGGCAAATCGTTCAATTCGCGTTCGATACCCGCGTTCGATTGAATTTGCCAATGTAACTACCGCTTTGCTGCTGTCTGAAACTGATATTTATGAATCGCCAGACCTTGCTTTTTTGTTCTCACATTGACGCGATTACCCACTGACGAGTGCGTCACAAAAAGCTTTTGGGACAAACAGCTTTTTTCAAAGCTACTCAAAAGAGTTACTGAGATAAAAAGCTTTTTTCAAAGCTACTCTAAGAGTTATGACAGAGGGTTTCTTGAAGCCTAATGCAAAAACAGCTTTTTTCAAAGCAATTCTTGTAGTTTTTTTGTCAAAAAGTGGTTTTAATCCACCCCTGTTTGCGTTGTTAGTAGATTTACGGACCCCCAAGTGGTCTTAATCCGCCCCTGCTTGCGTTGTTAGTAGATTTACGTCATAGCATTAGTATCTTTGTAAGCTAGTGGTCCCTGAAAATATTTCGGGGGGGGGGGGGGCAATTGCCCCTTTTGCCCCTCCTGGCTACGCCTTTGGTCACAGATATTAGAAAAAAGGAGGACATATTTCAAAGGACACCAACTATGTGGCATCGCAACAATCACAGAGAAAAAGATCAAGAATGTTGCCACTATCATGTGTACGTTTCAAAACATGCTGTATGAAATTCTGATCACAGCACAATTCCACAAAATATTCAGAAGCACTGCCGAGACTGACAGGAACAGTCCAGTCAATAGAGGGTAAATTGAAATTGCCACAAATAAAGTGAGGGTGATTAATAGTATTGCAGGAAATTAAATATTCACAAGCTGTACGAAAATTATCGAAAGAGGCAGTAATATAGGGAGGGATGGAGAGAGAAAAACGAATAACACTATTAACACAGTGCACATCAACACATATAAATTCAAACAATTTGTTAGAAGAACACGCAGGTGTAAATCAATTAACATTTAGACTGCATTTATATAAAAGAACACCCCCGCCTCTGCCATGAAGCCTATCATCCCATAATATGTTATTTATAACCACTTTGAGAAAATGAGGAATCTGTATTTTAGCATTCAACCAAGATTCAGTAATGAATGCTAAGTCAATGTCTGAATGCATGAGAAAAGTTTCAAGCAACTCAAGTTTATTGACAATAGAGTGGATATTAAAACAAGCAACATTTAATGAACCAGCTTGCATGCAATTGTGAGGTGCATTTAAATCAGAAATCCCATCAGGACATGGGTTAGGCAGATCTATTATCTGATCACTCTTTTTGAAATGACAGTGGTCAACAGCAAAGCTGCGAACTCGAGCAATGATTAATCGATTTCAAGTTCGAGTTCAAGAGACATTTGCAAGTTCGAGTTCAAAGATTTATATTTTTTCAGTTCAAGTTCGGGTTCGGCAAAAATGATCGAGTTCGAGTTCACAGCTCTGTTTAAAATAATCCTTAAACAAACATACCCTAACCAGGGGCGGATCCAGAAAATTTTGGTGGGGGGGATGCAGTTTTGATTTAGTTTAAATGTTAGCCAAAATTTTACAAAGACAATGGGATCCAAGAAAGGGCATTTAAGCCATTTAAAATTAATGTTTTCATGCCAGGAACGTAACCAGAATTTTTTTAGGGGGAGGGCACCAAAGTTTTACATTTTTGAGCGTAGATTTTTTGGCTTAGTTAGTATGAAGCCAAATGAGGACAGTAACAGTTTTAAGGGGGTCCGGGGCCATGCTCTCCCGGAAAATTTTTGAAAATTTGCTTTCTATGATGGCCATTTTAGTGCTTCTTAAAAAAGTTTTATGGCAATTAGTATGAAGCCAAACGAGGACAGTAACGGCTTTAGGGGGGTCCGGGGCCATGCTCTCCCGGAAAATTTTTGAAAATTTGCTTTCTATGATGGCCATTTTAGTGCTTCTTGAACAAGTTTTATGGCAAATTGTATTTGAATTTTTTGCCCTTAATTTTGAGGTCTTCAAATATCAGTATGATGCAATTTTTTCCATTGTTTTCGATTTCTGTGTACCCGTAATTATTGTTGACTAGTATAAAGCGTAGGAATTATTGTTGTCGTAGAGGTTCAAATTTATGGAAAAATTGCATTCATCAAAAGCATTGTTGAAAAAGGTCCCCCACCCCTGGATCCGCCCCTGACCCACTTAGTAACAGGTGGAACAGAGATTGCAGCACCGCACAAACAACAGGTAACTGTTGCTGCAGTGCAGCTGCGTTTTTATTAAAATCTCTCGGAACACCGTTTATGATGCAATAAATAAGTTTCAATGAGACAACGCAAAATGAAATGCCAGTGCAGTATTGGTACCAAAATTGCAAATTTGCAATCATTCAAACTACACTACAGTGTAACAAAAAATAAAAAGTAGGCTAAACTTCGTTTTGAGAGATTTGAATCAATAAAATTAAACCACTCAATCAGTGAACTCAAACTCGATTGTTTTTTTAAATTTTAGTTAGAGTTCAAAAAAATATTGTTTTTGGAGTTCAAGTTCGAGTTCGGCAAAAACGATCAAGTTTAAGCGAGTTCGAGTTCAAGTTCGCAGCCCTGGTCAACAGCGCATATCTTTTCAAACGCAGAGCCCACACCTACATCACGTGTTTTGAAGTGTAATTAATGTTCTTCTGAGGTCTTGCAACTTCAGTCTGGATGATTGGGCAGTCCATAGAATTTGCAGTATGATTGCAGTTCTTAGAAAAGAGCTTGTGCACAGAACAATTACGACACCTGTGACTGACAGAATCCATTTTACTAGGGCAGTTAGCAAAACGGTGTTGGTCCATGCAGTACAAGCATGTAAGAGGTTCAGATTTATGAGGACAATTTCCAGACTGGTGGCCAATTTGTTGGCAATGACAACACTGCTTAACAAATAGCCTGTCAATAACCAGGCTACTACTATTTTCAACAAAAACAAAACCTCTTTCCAAAATCCAGTTCCTAATGGAGGGAGATACCTTTATACCAATGTTACAATGATTCGAGAATCTTTTCATATACACAACATCCAAGGTATGGCTCGTATTGCATAGATCTTGCAGCTCTTCATTTTTTGTGAAATACACAGCATCTTTCTCATCAATATCACCAACATTTAATCATCATCAATATCACCAACATCCAGTGGAATATGCATAACTGTGAGTTTTGGCAGATGCTTTAGCTTTGAAGTAAAAGCCATTCCTATGGAAGCAAGGTTTAACTTCTGCATACAAGCCTTTGCCTTGTCTTTATTTGCAATATTAGGAAGGCCAATCGCTACATTAGAGTTATCCCTCACTTTCAAAAAATATATTTCTACTGACTTCAGAGAATCAGTTAACAGCTGTTTCGCTTTCTTTGGATCATGTTGCTCAATGTTTCCTTCCTTTTTTAAGTAAAGAAATTTAGTAGCCTAAGCTTTGTACTGACTCGATGATGCCTAAACAGGTAAATGAATCATCTGATCTTTAGAATTTGGCAATCCAGATGAAACCCTAGCCACAATTTTAGAGTAGCTTGTCTAGGGCGGTACTTCTAGAATCATTCCAGTTTTGCTGCTACTCAAGCGACCTTCCTGAAGCTTAGTTTACAGCATTTCAGATTTTGATGCTAATTATGACATTTGCTAACAAGTAAAAATTTTCGAAATTTCGGGGGAGGAGTATATACTTTCTTCAATATAGGTACTGTACTTTCTTCAACGTATACATTTTTTGATAAACTTTTGACATTAAATGCTTACTTAGTACAAAAGTGTGCACATAATATTAGTTTTCATTGCCTGTACTTTAATGTTAGCACCTAATTTGAAAGTCTTATTATTATCTTTTTTTTGAAATTCATGATAACTAAACTACTGATATATAAATATATATTATTAATCAAGTCTTGTTTTTGAGACGATAAGACACACCTTGATAGAAAAATTTTGCGTGATACTTTTTTCTAAATTGAACATATACCATAAAGCGAAGTAACAGCTGCAGATGGATATAACTAGAAAAACATGATATATACCAGATGTTCACTTGATGCAAGTATTAAAATTTTCACTGCAACAACAATATTTTACAACTAAATTTTCAACAACTTGTTCATATCTTGACTGTCAAGAAATCTTGGAGTGTGCTCTGCAAGCAACAGCTCAGATGGCCAAGTGGTATAGAGCATACGTCTCTTGAGCTGCAGACTCGGGTTTGATTCCAAATCGAGTCAAACCATTGACTTTACAATTGGTAGAATTCACAGCATCCCTGCTTGACGCTCAGCATTATAAAGGGACAGTGTGGAGAACAAACCAGCAAGTTTACTTGTTGCGCCGTTGGGAAAGGCACTTAGTGGGATTCCCCCATCTTGGTGTGGTAGGCAGATGGCTGGCAACTCCTAAGCAAGCTTGTATAGCACTTTGATCGCTTTCTTGTGATAAGAACATAAATATGCAACTAAAAAAAAAAAGTCTGCTTCATTAAAAACGATTTTCTTGGGCAGTGAGAAACTTAGTTGGATTTGAAAGTGCTATTCAAATTATGTTTGTATTTCGGAATTGCGAGTGCATTCTTGAATGAAATGATTTATTTTGAAATTTTGAAACACTCCGTAGAGCTGGGAAAATTTTGCGTAAACTCAATCACCAATATTTGCTGATAGCAACGTTTCTGATTATTTTACATTATTTTTAAGTGAAGAAATGGATTCTACAGCCCCAAAAACATACATCTAGCATTTTTTTACAATGTTCTAGTGTAAGGCTCGGGGAGCAAAAAATCACTGAAGCATAAGAAAAAACACCTAGTATCAAGAAACTTCAAAGTTGATTTTCCTGTAAAGTATATACAAAAGATAGTAACCAGAAATTTGGGAATTGTGAGTTTCTCAATAAGTTCTCCTAATATGCTGAATTTGGTTAAATTCTAAAAGAGTGGATTGATACTCCAGCACAAATTACACTTAGGCACAAATTGGATGATTAAACATGGATTGACCCACTCTGAGCATGGAAGCAAATGCTTTCTACGAATTAGCTAATTTTGATTCTTCCAGCAACAACTTCCTGCAACTGCAAGTTTGGCTGCTAACAACATCCATTTATTTCATCTTTAAAGCATTATTTTATTATAAGGCGAGTCTTGACACCACCCAGACCTTACAGGTTGCAATTTTTTCGTGATTTATTTAAAAACAATCTCGCATCAAATCAAAATCAATTTACTAAAATCATTAAATTTGCTGAACGCCTATTTTGCAGATTTTCTCTTGGAGCATACTTCCTTGCTGATTTGAGGCAATTGTTACCACTCATCCTATTTCAGCAAGAGTGGAAGTCACCATTCGTCCATTTATTGATGCATCAAATTACAAACAGTGTCAGTAATATGAGAAGAATTAGTTTCACTGATCAAAATTGAACTACTGTGCTTCCTACACAATTACTCAATCGGTGAATTCTCAAAAAAATTTACCAAAAATGGTCGTAATTTTATTTTTTCGCTGTAACTTTTTTTGAGTTAAAAATAGAAAGTTTTCCTCGCACAGATAGGAGCATGGTATTTCCGCACATTTTGAGCCATATACCATTCCTCTCCGACCAGTGGTTACCAAGATATGTGAATCACTCTCTGTATCATCAGTCGCAATAACATTTGGGGGGGTAACAGGCTGGAAAATGGGGGCAACCCCCCAAAAACAAATTTTCAACAAGTTTTCGACCATTTGCCAGGATTTGAGAACTTAATTTTTTCGATTTCCAAAAAAAAAATTTTTTCACTCCGCCCTACTCTGTAGTGCTCCTGGAGTCCTGACCAAACGAGTGAGAATGGCTTCTTTCACTTCCACCAGCCTTATTTAAAAGATAAAAATTAGAAATCTGTTATTTGCAATTCGTACTTCACTTTTCATAAAATGCGCAATCATCACTTCTTCACAGGTCTAAAAATTGTAGCGCAAGGGTCAATCCATGCTTAACTTGACTGGATGTTGTAGAATCTTTTTCAAACTTGGCAGAGGGGCACAACACAGTAAAAAAACTTGTGTGTATGCAAAAAATTGTACCTTTCTAGCTCAAGCCGTTCCGGAGATATGGTCTTTTAAACATTATGCAAATGAGTGAATTTTGAGGATCTGCATGAGTGATTTTGGCCTTTCAGGCTCAAAGTTGAGGTAGAAGAATGGAATAAATTGCCACGTCCCCATTTTTGACCATGCCAAATCTGATAACACAATTATTTTTAAGCTGATAACATTGGTTCTTGAGCTATTTAGTGGTTTTGGTGTTTCACTTTGGGCCCTAGTTTTGCAATGCTCTGAATTTTTTTTTTTTTTTGAAAAATGTTTAGACCCCATCTTGAATGACTGCTTTTCATAGTTAAAATAAAATCAAGCTGTGTCAAACTGAATTCACATACATTACAAAGCATCAAAGTGTTGAACCATTCATTTCTTTAAACTTTCAATTACAAGCAAGTTAAACATCATTCCTCGCATTTCCAAGTCTTGCCTAATTATTACTAAATTACTTTTTACAAGCAACAATTTGCTATTTCCAGCTAGCATATAAAAGGCAAATTTTTTCCTATCAATCACATTTTTCTTGATATTTTACCTGCTGCACATCATTATACTAAAGGTGTGGACCTAGCTGTCAGATAAATGCAGGTAGAAGATCATCTCATAAAACTTCATCACAATGTTGCGAATGATGTATCAGTACATATGCATTTAAGCCAATAGTCTGACTTGTTATCTCTTTTAACCCTCCTACTGAGAATTCAACTAGACGTAACAAGGTGCATTGGGATGTAGTTACACTGCTTCACAAAACGAGTGAATATAAATACAGCACAAACTTTCTAGAAAAATTTCGAAAACAATTGAAAATTTTGGTAAATCTAATCTTGCGGGGTCTAATTAGCTTCAAGCCTTATTGTTTTTATTGAAGTGTTAAACACGCATTATATTAAATACAACCTATTCAAAAGTTAATTTACAATTTTATTATCATTGCAGCTGTGAAACTACATCCCAATGCACCTTGCTACGTCTAGTTGAATTCTCAGTAGGAGGGTTAAAAGAGATAACAAGTCAGACTATTGACTTAAATGCATATGTACTGATACATCATTCGTAACATTGTGATGAAGTTTTATGATGATCTTCTACCTGCATTTATCTGACAGCTAGATCCACACTTGTAGTATAGTGATGTGCAGCAGGTAAAATATCAAGAAAAATGTGATTAATAGGAAAAAATTTGCCTTTTATATGCTAGCTGGAAATAGCAAATTGTTGCTTGTAAAAAGTAATTTAGTAATAATTAGGCAAGACTTGGAAATGCGAGGAATGATGTTTAACTTGCTTGTAATTGAAAGTTTAAAGAAATGAATGGTTCAACACTTTGATGCTTTGTAATGTATGTGAATTCAGTTTGACACAGCTTGATTTTATTTTAACTATGAAAAGCAGTCATTCAAGATGGGGTCTAAACATTTTTCAAAAAAAAAAAAAAAATTCAGAGCATTGCAAAACTAGGGCCCAAAGTGAAACACCAAAACCACTAAATAGCTCAAGAACCAATGTTATCAGCTTAAAAATAATTGTGTTATCAGATTTGGCATGGTCAAAAATGGGGACGTGGCAATTTATTCCATTCTTCTACCTCAACTTTGAGCCTGAAAGGCCAAAATCACTCATGCAGATCCTCAAAATTCACTCATTTGCATAATGTTTAAAAGACCATATCTCCGGAACGGCTTGAGCTAGAAAGGTACAATTTTTTGCACACACACAAGTTTTTTTATTGTGTTGTGCCCCTCTGCCAAGTTTGAAAAAGATTCTACAACATGGGTTGACATTTCACAAAAAAATCTGTAAATTAAGCATGAATTGACTCGCAAATGCTTTTGCAGAGTTCAAAAACCATTGCCTTCAAGAAGCCACCCGTCAAGATTAAAGATTAAAATCTGGCGCACGTGGCAAGGTGTTAAATTCTAGGCTCTAAATTAACAAAAGATTTAAAAGTTTGAACATTTCTGTTGCAATGTTCTCCAGCCACGGAAGCGTGTGATGACACCACAATGAGTGATTAATACCTAGCAAATTTTTAATGAAAATGTAAGAGAAGTTCTCGTTTAAAAAAACATCATGATTTTGAAAGAGGTATTTGATCAATAGGCTATCTAATATACAAATGAAATGGATCATAGTTTTTGGGTGTAAATAACAGCTAACTCATAATTTAATTTATTTTATCAAACATGAATCCATTTCAAAGTATTTACAAATCACAACTGCGTAAAGCATCTTCATAAATTTTTTTTATTTCGCTGCCTTATCATATATTGCAGGGACAGATTTCTTTTAAATCTAAACTTTTGATCACTCTCTCAAACTGCTAGACCATTGAGAAATGAGTCATTATCTACCACTAACTTGACTTGCTCTATCTTTTTCGATATACGTTATCGTTAATTAACACATCTTAATTTATTCTATAAGATCGTTGCAAACACAAAATAATTGTCATTAATTTTTAAAAAACTAACAAAAATTTGATAAAAAATGCGTTTGCAAGCAGACGTATTTTGCGCTCAAATGTCGGGTTTCAAAATTTTCTTGGGGCATGTCAACAACAATAGCATATTTAACAACTATCAAAGGAGGCTTGAAAGGGTCCATGCAGGCATGGAAAGCCCTTTTCAGTAATAGTTAACTCAAAAAAGAGAGCAAAATAGTACTGAGATTGGCTCTATCCAACATTCAAATGAAAATTTTGCAGATGGTAATGCTGAGGTGAAGTCAACCATGGAATCAACGACATAAACAACATCAAGCTCAGAAACCCTGCTAATCCTTCAAATGTTACTTCGTGTTGTTTCAAGTAGAGTAAAAAGAGAGGGTTCACTAGCTGTATTAATGTTCCAAATGGCAGAGCTGGGATATGCGCAAACTAGTGCACAAATTTCGAAAATCGCGCAAACTGCGCAATTGCAAAATTTGAATTGCGCTTTACCTGACTTTTTTTTTTGCTTGCGCAATTTGCGTTTGTGCTTTTCATATATTTTTTTTTGGTTGCGCAATTTGCATTTGCGCTTTTAAGGTCTTTTTTTTTGATTGCGCAATTTGCATTTGCGCATCGTTTATTTAAAATTTAATAGCGCTTTACTTGCGCATTAAATTTTCTTTGAAGTGCGCAACTGCAAAGCCAGGTTACCTTTCCAAAAATAAATCGGTTTCAGTCGAATAATTTTAAGGCAGTTGTATTTTTTGGTCACACCGACACCGCAGTTTTGTCACAAATTAAAAACCACGTGGAATCGGCAAGCAGCAGCTTTGGTAGGTTATCCTACAGAAATAGTTTACAGTTTATTGACACTCATAATAGGAAATAGGCCCTACAGGAAAGCCTACAGCATTCAATACCAATCGGTATAAATAAAGATAGGCCTACTGTAGCGTACCAAGTATGTAGTAATCAGTTCTGCCAAGCTTTTAAGTTTTCAGATGCAGCCGGTTTCAGATGTTGGAGTTCAAAAATGAACTGTTTGTCCCATTTTGCTTAGTATTTTAAGACTATTCCAGTATTCTTATGCTAACTAACTTATAGTCTATAGTCTCAAGGAAACAAGCAATACGGGACAAAGAGGTCAGGTTTGAACTTCAGTATGTCAGAAATCGCTGCATTTGAAAACGTGACACGTCAAACCTTGCAGAACTGATACTCAGATTTTTCTCAATTTTTCAAAAATGAATGCAGCCAGGCCGAAGACTTCTTATGTCTGATGAGCTATTTGCCTAGTGCTTTGAATTTTCTTCGTTGCAAGGAATACAATTTTCTACTGTGCTACTAGCCTAGTGTTTGGGTAATGGCTCATGGGTAGCCTAGCTACTGCAAAGTGATTTTTGTATCGATTAGCTTTAGTTAACCTAAGGTTGTGCCAAAGGTAACAGAGATTATAGGTAAAAACATACTGAATGCTTTAACCATTATTTCCTTCGACCGATGACAACTCCTGTTGTACATACCGGACTAAAACCCCCTGGCATTGTCATTTCTACCATTAGTTTGGGGTCGATTCTAGTTACTATTTGAAATATTTTTGCAACTTCTTTCCACCGATAGGGCATCTTATTTAAGTCCTGAGTTACGAAAACCAATATTGCAGTTGCGTTTTATCAAAACGATTTGTGGTTGCGCAATTTGCGTTTGCGCTTTTAGTCTGGAAAATTTGGGTTGCGCAATTTGCGTTTGCACTTTTAGTCTGGAAAATTTGGGTTGCGCAATTTGCATTTGCGCTCTATGCTTGCAAAAATAGAGTTGCGCAATTTGCATTTGCGCTACATGTCTTTAAAAATACGGTTGCGCAATTTGCATTTGCGCTTTATGCTTTTAAAAATTCGGTTGTGCATTTTGCTGTTGCATTTTGTGCTTAAAAAAAATCGGTTGCGCAATTTGCGTTTGCGCTTTGAACATTTTTTTTAGGGCCCAGCTCTGCCAAAAGGGGTCAAAAACCCAAAAGGATGAGGAACGTGCATGTTTTTTTTATTTTTTATCAAGACCATACAAATTGAACTAATTCTTGGTAAGTTCTAGTTTTACCACACAACTTAAGCGGTCTGATACTTAATGGGTCATGGGCACGATTGGTCCATTAACATAAGTTAGCTGGCTCACAACCTCTAACAAGATGCATTACCAAACCATGACGAAATTCTACAAGGAGCAAATTAATCAGAAGTTCGCTTTAGGTTGGAAAACCAGTTTGAAGAAACAGTAATTATATACTTTGGTTGTTGCATTTGATTGTTTGAATTGCTTGATGCACTAGCTACTTGCTGCATGCAAGAATATCCCTTTAGTGCCTAGTGTTTACAAAAAGGGACATATTTGAAATTGCATTTACTCAGCCTTCTTTGCTTTGTTTTAAATAAATTTTGCTTCAGAGTACCATAAAAGCAAGATTGAAAGCAAAAAAAAGGTGTGTGGCAACTCTGTCTGACCTTTTTGTGAAAAGAGAATGGCTTCGAGTTCAAGCATTACGTCTCAGTGAGTGGATAGTCTAATTTAAAATTTTTTAATCACAAATGATTGATTTTTCAAAACTTTTTGTTATAAAAATATCATTTCATCCTTTTTATTGCAGTAGAGAACTAATATTTTGACAATAAGAGCATAAAAGTTACTTAGCAGGTGAAATGACGTAAGCTCAAAAGTGGATTATGGGCTCTCATGGAAAATTTGTCAATAACTTTTGATAACCTAGAGTACTGGTACCAAAGTCGAATATTGCTTTGTTTACTGCAGTTTCAGCATTTTTTATGTAAAACTCAGGGAGTCGAACCATTTCGGTTTGGGTTCAACAGCTGTTTCAAATTAGGTTCAGTTCCGGTTAAGGTTCAGATAAGTTGAAACACTCCGATTTGGGTTCGCTTCAGTAGAAAAATATTTCCAAACCGCTTCATAAAGTTCCGGTTCAGGTTCACAGCAAAAATGGTATAATTGTAGTAACACAATTTAAAAAATGAAACGTACAACGCAATTTCTCTTTGCATTGACAGGCCACTGTAATGCATAAAATACTTGTAGTAAAGCCAATTTTGAGATAATTAATATGTTACTATGCTTCGACACTGGCAGCCTTGTTTTGATAAAGAAACATATCTTCACATTGACGTGCCAATGTACAGCTTGTAGTGCTGTACAAGTACTGTATTTCTTGGAATATAAGCCACCTTCAAAGTGTCAATCAGTTACGTCGATCAAAGTGACAGATGTGACCTCACGAAGCGAGCCGCTTTTTCAATCAGTTCGGGTTCGATTAAGGTTCGCAAGTACTCAAATTATTCCGTTCAGTTCCGGTTCGCTCTTTGCGATTTTGAAAAATATGGTTCAGGTTCGATTAAGGTTCGACAAAATTAGCGTAAAACCGATTTATAAAACCGGTTCGGTTCGACTCCCTGGTAAAATTGATTATATCTTGATTGACTGCAATAAAATTGATAAATTTCGCAAAAAAACTGGGTGCTACTAAAACCTGGAGGAGCACAAGGATCACAACAACCGCCCCTTGCAAAAGCACAAGGACCGCTAGGGGCACAAGTGAGTCGTTACAAGGGGTTAGGGCCCCTTGCAAGAGCACAAGGATTGCTAGGGGCACAAGTGAGTTATTACTAGGGGTTAGGGCCTAACCCAGAATAATAACTTACTTGTGCCCCTAGCGATCCTTGTGCTTTTGCAAGGGGCGGTGCTTGTGATCCTTGTGCTCACAAGAACCACCCCAGGTTTCAGCAATACCGAAAAATTATTGCGAAAACTGAAATGAGTTTACCGGTATATATTTTTCTTGCCATAAACGACCAATGTCCCCAAATGTGGATATATTTTCTCCCCCAGAATTAACAAGATTTGAAATAGAAGCTTGGCGCAAAATCTGCTATTTGATAACCAAATGACAACTTGACCACATTATTATTATTATTGTGAAAGGGGTGCAAATACCACAGGCAGTAAAGGGATAGAGCCAATTGGTTTTCTCTTTGTCTCAGGCACGACGGTAAAAAGTTGTAAAACAGAAAGCTACAGCTTGTTGGTTTCAAGCATTGTTGTTTCCGAAATAAAATTTTGGCTGACACATGATATTACAAGCCAGAAAAAGCGATATCAATTCAGCAGACAATCAAATAAGAACTATAGTCAATTGAGGTAATGCGCGCAAAACTTAAATTCATTGTATTGCACGTTTCATTACATAACTTTTGAACGACATTACTTTCAATGCTCTTTCCTTTTTCATCTTCTAGCAAACTCATTTCTCACCAACTTAATGGAATATGAACAAAATTTTTAAGCACATTTGTGAGCGAGTTTTGTAACTTTGCTATTATTTCGTCACAGACGATAAAAACCGAACGTTCTTTTGTGCAGTAGGTGTAGTTTAAGACGCATTAGATTGCGATCAAGTTTGGAAAAAATTCCAATTTAGTTTCTTCCAGATATTCTACAAAGCGTGCATTCAACCCGCAATTCACTAATATCAAAAATGCGCATTGCGGCCAGAAAACGCTGTCGGGGGAGTTTGAGTCGAGGGGGATTGGGGTCAGGGGGGTTGGGGTCGGGGGAGTTGGAGTAGAGGGGTTGGGGTCGGGGGGTTGAGATTTGAGGTCGGGGAAAATTGGGGTTGGGGGGTCGGGGTCGTGGGGTTTGGGTTGGGAGGGCTGGATTGGGGGGGTTGGGATGGGGAGGGTTTGGGTTCGGGTCAGGAGAGATGGGGTCCTAGATCGTGACACCATCCTTCTTCCCACACCCCCCACCTCCCCTTTTCCCCATCCCAACCCAACATCCTTTCCACGCTCCCCCCCCCCAAGCACATTTTCCCACACCCCAAACTCACTTCCACACACCTACTTCCCATACTTTCTCACACTCCCCACACCCTTTCCCAACCCAACACCCTTTGCCCCCACCACAACACCCTTTCCACACCTTTCCCCACATCCTAAACACACTTTCCCACATCCCAAACACACTTCCACACACCTATTTCCCATACCTCACACCTCCCCATATTTTCCCACATCCTTTGCCCCCACCCCAACACCCTTTCCACACCTCTCTCCACACCCCAAACATACTTCCACACACCTACTCCCCATACCCCACACCTATCCATACTTTCCCACACATCTTCCACACCTTCCCTTCACTGCCCCAACACATTTCCCCACTTCTTCCATATTTCCCCCATACTTGACTCAACTTCCCCAACTACCAAAAATTACCCCATTCCCCCACCATCCATACTCCCTCAAATTCTCTATACTCCCCCATTCTTCCCCATTACTGCTTTTATGCCTATTAGTCTTATCAGCCATTTGCGGACTGCAAACTGCGTGTAAACAAGTAGTCGCAGCAAGTTAAAAAGCAACTAGAATTGGCCTACGTCACAAAGCGCTTTATAACAGGCCACGTAAATGGGCTTATTAACACATAACACGCCTTGGAATGCGCGCACCATCATTGCAATGCGCTTGCCACGCTTTAGCCAAAAACCGTCAAATGCGTGGATTGTGCGTATAAATGCCGCATATAAGTAACTGCAAGGAGTTAGCAATCCAATTTTTTTTGGAAAAGGAGGTTTATGCAATGATGTATTTGTAGGTGCGTTTTCGTTTTTTTTTTCTCTAGTGTAAGCGAAGCTAAACCTTTTTTTTAGAAAATGCACGCGCATTATCTTAATTGACTATAGCACATTAGCGATTAAGTAATTGCATGCTTAATATTTGGATTAACAACATCATACATCAAAACTATAAAATTAGACTACTAAGGTTTAATAGAGCAGAATTTTGCTTACTGCTTCATTACTATTGTGCTTTGCTTGTCGAAAATTTTCTGGAGAAATAGCACAGAGAGATGCGTGCTTAAATATTTTGCATAGTTGAGAAATGCACTCTTTCACTTGCTGATTCTGTAAACTCATTTTTTACTACAATAAATTCAAAGTCTAAAATTTTCAAAACAAAAAAGCGGTTACAATCAAACTTGTACACTACATAATGAATTTGTTAGCAAACCAACATCGTAGTAAGCAGTCATTTATTCTTAAATAACTTTTGCTTCAAACAACTGTCTTTTATTGCTTACACATATTCCTGCAGAGCACCAATGTGAACCTTTCTACCATAATTTTACCAAAAATTTAAGACTAAGTAGCAGCAAGTTGAAACTTTTTCAAATCAAGTAACCAAAAAAAACAACTTTTTGAAATAATTGTGGTATGAGTTATTTCAAGCCAGTTGAGCAAATGGGTTACACCATATGTTTTATATTTTAATGAAATTTGGCACACTTGTAGATCTCACTGATTGCTAAAAAAATTTTTGAAAAATTCCAATCATTAGCAGAGTTATGACCATTCAAAAAACGTCATTTTTGCTTGTTCCACTTCATCCCACATGCTTAAAACTTTCTTCAATCTTTAAGACAGGGGTTTTAAGACCCAAGGAATCCAAAAATGTATGCCAGCTTAAAAAGTGATAAAAGAATGGCTTTATGGCATAACTGAGCTTTTGATTTGTTTCTTAAATTTTTCAGATGCCCAGCTTCGAGAAGCGATAAAAAAAATGGGTGGCTATAAAATTTAAAAGCTGAGATTCACAAATTTAATTCTTATACCAGTGCTCTTTCATGTTATATCAAGAAGTTCAATTAATTTTGGTGTCTACCATAAAAAAACTCGTTTTATCTGACATAGCTACATTTTTACCAAAAAATGGCGTCAAATCAGTATTAGATAATAAGCAAAGCAACACAACAATAAAAAGCTGGTGAGGAAAAAAAAACACAATTGTTGCAAATATTACCATACAGGGATTCCATTTCAAGAAAAATCACCTACACGAAATACTCAGCAGTTGTTTTTAAGGCAGAGCATGAAACCTCAGGTGTGATGACATTTAATACCTGCTCTATCTTGACGTTACTGTATGCCTTGTTTACTCCATGTTGGTTTTATCCTCTCTTGTGTTGTGTGACAAGCTTACAATTGGATATGAATTTGCTCTATGTTCAAGTAACGGGTACATAGCTAATTATTGGACAGATTTCAATAATTTGATACGAAATTTCAAAATTGCAAGATTTCATTTTCTGATATTGAAACAGTTGTTGCTAAAATTACAATTGCATTTGCTAAATGCACCATATTGTTAATTGATAATGGTCAATCGCTTTTTCAACTTAAATTTCGATTTCAGATTGTTGTATGTTCCATCAGTAGTTACGCAGTGTTTTAAAATAAGATTAAGATAATGAGTTTGCTTCAAGAATGTGACATTGGAAGAAAATTAAATGAGGCATGCCACACAACCCGCTTTGCCAAATCCACTGGGTTTGTGGATATTGGTCATCTTGTAGATGAGGATGTTGAGCTAATCAGTCGCAGAACCTCAGTGCCACAAGACGAGCTTATAAGTATATGCGAACATCACCACATGACATATTTGTCAAAATATCATAATCATGCAGTGGAAGAAATGCTGTGATCCATATAGCAAGCGTTAAAAAACAGTAAAAACATGTCTTGTAAGCGTTTCTCTAATTCAGGCCAACAAATGGGCATTTGGCACAGAAAAACCCTTGCACCTGGTCAGATCTGCCGAGCGAGTAGGAGGATGTTACAAGCCTTACGTGCTGATGATGATACCATGAGCAGCACATCATCATCCTCAGAGATTGAGGTATAAGCTCCTACCCGTTCAACTATAGATTCTGCAATTATGAACATCTCATTTGAACTGCGCTACGTATTGCCCTTAGAGCAACGTGGCAAAAGCAAATAGAAACAAGCTGCTGAAGTTTGCCGCAAAATTCTGGAAACTGCCAGTGTTCTGAGCAAAGCAAACCAGGAAAGCACATCAGTCAAGATATGCGACAAATGAGATCAGCTTTTGGCCAAAGAAGATAAAGAAAAGATGGAACATTTAGACTGCCTTTGCCAAGCCATTAATGAAAACTTATAGTCATTTCCCTAAATATTGCGCAGCTGGTAATTCCCCTAATCCGTAGGACTAACGATATTTCCGGTAATATAGCCTCCATCTCAAAAATTATTGAGCAGGTACAAAAAGCACCTTATACTATACTCTTAGACCAAACATCGATCGCCTCCTCTATTTTAAACATTTGGCAGCAAAAAAAAAAAATTGATCACTCGGTGGTGTAGAGATAATCAAATCAGTTTAACTGATTTTATCAGTTAACAGATCAGTTTAACTGATCACTCGATGGTGTAAAGATAATCAAATCAGTACCAATATCTGATTTTTTGAGGCAGGTCAAAAATTTTTCCAAGTAAAGAGGGGCGTAGGGTTTTGGCCTGAAGCTATCGTTGCTCCTACCTATTGCCTACCGTCCAACGCTGCCGAAATTCTTCGCATAGGTCTATTAAACTATACAAAATATATGTCAAAATCACTTCATTTCATGATTTTTTGCCGATGGAATTCAATAAAACTTTGTTTAATTGGAATGTATAGCCTACACTCACTTTAGACAGAGAAATCCGCATAAGTGAGACGTAGGAAGAGGGTTTTGAATAATCCCATTAAGATCCTAGATCTATGGCACATTTAGGATAGGAATACTGCAGGAGTGGTTGACTTTTCCACAAAGTCAGCTTTGGCGTAATCAGGTGTTTGTAGGTAACAGCATCGTTTTCAGTGCAAAAAAAGGACAGGGGTTTGATTCTTGGATCAGTCAGATCAGGCCCAATTTGCCCATGCATCTGCTATTTTTGTTATTTTGAATGAAAACTACCCAAAATCATGAAAAGCTTGTAGGCCTACACGTTTTTACGCTTGAGAAGTTGGATCATCTATCAGAAGGAAACCGCGATGTGACGTCATTAACAGAGCAACACTTAGTGTGACGTCACCAGTGCCATTCAAACTTGCGTTACCACAGCTGCACACTTTCAGTCATCGCCACTAAAGACAAAAAATTTTATGATATGACGTCGTGAACAACGCTACATTTTTGATGACGTCATCAATGACATCAGTATTCGTGGCAAACTTGACTAACATCGCTGTGCACCTTTAAAAATTTTGTTGAGAATCATGCTTACACATTTAGATTAATCCGTTTTTCAAAAAACATGTTATCAATATTTTAGCGTTCCTTATGACGTCATTAGTGACGCAAATATTTGTAATCTCACCAAACTTGACTTCTGTCGCCGAGCATGTTCAGTCACCCATATTTAACAAAAGTATTTAATACATGATGTTTAAAAGAAAATGAAAGGTAAGCGTGACGTCATCAAAGTTTAATCGCTCATTATGACGTCATCAGTGACGCAAATATTTGTACAGTTTCACCAAACTTGTCTTCTGTCGCTGAGCATCTTCAGTCACCCATATTCAACAAAAGTATTCAATTCATGATATAAAAATAGAACATTTCGTGCGAAGCTGCTGCGCTGACCTGCGCTTTACCGAATGCGCGATTGCGCATTGAAATATTTTCCCGCAATGCGCATATTATTTCCCCAATTTTGCCCATCAAAAATACTCGGCCGATTTTTCTGAAATTTTTTGCCAATAAACCATGGATATGTAAGTTTTATTTCCTTACAAAAATGAAAATTTTGTTCAATAAAAATAATATAACAAAGTTTGTAAAAAAACGTTGCGCATTCGGGGAATGACTATACAATTAGCAAATCAAAGCACCAAAATCCTGCTTCTCACTTTAATTCCTGATAGCAGGTCATTAGAAAAAGCTGCACAATGTTTTAGGGTTACCAAGCATGAAGTGAAGATGGCAAGAAAAATGAAGGAGAGCTTTAAGCGAAGACACAAAAGAGCTCGGTATTCTTCATCCTGGTAAGAATTACTAACAAGCTCTTTCGTTTCCTCGCTTAAAGCTCTTCTTTTCTTTTCCAGAATTGGCAAAATTCCTTTCTCCTTCTTCATTTTTATGCTAACAAGAGCTGTTTATACTGTTTTTTACGCTTGCCATATGGATCACAGCATTTCTTCCACTGCATGATTATGATATTTTGACAAATATGTCATGTGGTGATGTTCGCATATACTTATAAGCTCGTCTTGTGGCACTGAGGTTCTGCGACTGATTAGCTCAACATCCTCATCTACAAGACGACCAATATCCATAAACCCAGTGGATTTGGCAAAGCGGGTTGTGTGGCATGCCTCATTTAATTTTCTTCCAATGTCACATTCTTGAAGCAAACTCATTATCTTAATCTTATTTTAAAACACTGCGTAACTACTGATGGAACATACAACAATCTGAAATCGAAATTTAAGTTGAAAAAGCGATTGACCATTATCAATTAACAATATGGTGCATTTAGCAAATGCAATTGTAATTTTAGCAACAACTGTTTCAATATCAGAAAATGAAATCTTGCAATTTTGAAATTTCGTATCAAATTATTGAAATCTGTCCAATAATTAGCTATGTACCCGTTACTTGAACATAGAGCAAATTCATATCCAATTGTAAGCTTGTCGCACAACACAAGAGAGGATAAAACCAACATGGAGTAAACAAGGCATACAGTAACGTCAAGATAGAGCAGGTATTAAATGTCATCACACCTGAGGTTTCATGCTCTGCCTTAAAAACAACTGCTGAGTATTTCGTGTAGGTGATTTTTCTTGAAATGGAATCCCTGTATGGTAATATTTGCAACAATTGTGTTTTTTTTTTCCTCACCAGCTTTTTATTGTTGTTGTGTTGCTTTGCTTATTATCTAATACTGATTTGACGCCATTTTTTGGTAAAAATGTAGCTGTGTCAGATAAAACGAGTTTTTTTATGGTAGACACCAAAATTAATTGAACTTCTTGATATAACATGAAAGAGCACTGGTATAAGAATTAAATTTGTGAATCTCAGCTTTTAAATTTTATAGCCACCCATTTTTTTTATCGCTTCTCGAAGCTGGGCATCTGAAAAATTTAAGAAACAAATCAAAAGCTCAGTTATGCCATAAAGCCATTCTTTTATCACTTTTTAAGCTAGCACACATTTTTGGATTTCTTGGGTCTTAAAACCCCTGTCTAGTAATTTTCAGCATTCTCCTACGACTACAGGTAAAGAAATTAAAGAATTAAGAAAGTTCTAAGCATGTGTAATGAAGCAGAACAGGCAAAAATGACGTTTTTTGAATGGTCATAACTCTGCTAACGGTGATAATTGGAATTTTTCAAACATTTTTTTGGCATTCTTAATATTTTAGTGAGATCTACAAGTGTGCCAAATTTCATTAAAATACAAAGCATATGGTGTAATTTTTGAAAAAAATTTGCTCATTTGGCATGGAATGACCCATACAAAATAATCGCAAGGATATCATAAGGTTGGTAATGATTGTACTCCCAATTAATCATCGCAAAATATACACAACTTTTCTCATTATGGTAACAAAGCACGGAATTATCTATTGAAGTCGAGACGATCTGTACCACAAGTCTTAAACCGAAGAGCTTATTTTGACCCAAACAAGGCTCTTTTCAAAAGCCTCAAATGAGCAGATGGAGCTGACCACAAAAAATCAGGTAAAAAAAATACCGGCGAGTTGCCTATTAGCTGTAAAACACGATAACTACATAATCTTAATTTCATTAACACTTTTAGAGAAAAGAATGCAATTTTTAAATGTAAAGCAGGCAGAAACATTCAAAAAATAAAAAATTCAGCAGCATGTTGATATTATAAATGGACTAAACATTGTTGCAAATGAAATACCGTACTATGAATTCATTTAGTTTGTAATCAGTATATATCCAACACATTTCCACAATAGCAGCTAATTTTCCAAACTGTCAATTTCCTCCTGAAGTTTTGTTGTCCAATATTCCACCTCCAACATAACCGCATGAATTTGCCTTTTGTATTGAAGCTCAATAAACCTCTGCATTGTCATTTTTACTGCATTTCTTTCAATTAGTGATAAAAATGAGCAGTTGGAGCTATGATTTAAATGTTCGGTATCCGGATCATCAGTTACCTCCCATCCCTCTAATTCTTTGTAGCACATGAAGCAACGAGTATTGTCTGGTTCCTCTTCAGGATTAGGTCGAAAAAATCCAGAATGAGCAAGTCTTTGAGCAGTGCAGTTTGCATCTTTGAGAGTATCAAACGGCCAGTTCTTAAATGTTTCAAGTCTCTTTTCATACATGAACATTAGATTTTTGTTGACATTAACTTTGGGCATTTTTACAAACAAAATCTGCATCACAACTCTTAAAATATAGGCATTGCCTAGAGCACTGGCCCAGTTTCCATAATCAAAACTCTGCTGCACCAGACTGCTTTGTTTCTATATATCAGTGATTCCCAACCTGAGTCCGCAGTCTCAAATGAGTCTGCTGAGTGGTTGGAATGAGTCTGCAAGGACATTAAAAAGTTGCAAAGTTGTGTTTATTTTTGATCGATAAAAACAGCAATAATATTTTTATAAACAGAACATTGTAACTCACTTTAATTTTAACTCTCATATAATATAAACTCGGTGAGGACTCTGCGTTTTGTAGTAATACCCGGCGTAGCAGCGTAGTGAATGCAGTCCTTTTTTGGCACCTTGGGAGTAGCAATTTTCATCTTATTACGTCACAACTAATGTCTTTTGTGCACACTTTTGTTACCTCTTTTGCTATCTAGCTCTCACGAGAAGACCACGAGGCTAAAACTGAAACCATGGCAAAACCAAAGCAAGTATTTTCATATAACAAAAACGTTTTAAAACGTGGATTTACATCAGATGAGGTGCATGTAGAAGTCAGACCACAGTGCGTGTTGTGCTTGGAAGTATTAGCTCACAGCTCTTACCAAACTTCAACGGTATCTTGAGTCAAAACATAAAAGATACCTTGACAAAAATCATGAATTCTTGAAGAGTAAAGAACTGCATGTCAAGAGAAATTGTGTTGATCAACCAAGTATTTGGGAAGGAGTAGCCTACTCTCATGAAGACGCAGCACGAGCTTCCTTTTCAGTTGCGTGGAAAATTGCTAGATCAAAAGCTCCTCATACAGCAGGAGAAAGGTTGGTTAAGCCAGCAGCAGTTGAAATGGCCAGAATAATGTGGGGTGGAGTCGTTGCTAATAAACTGGCTATGGCTCTATTGTCAAACACCACAGTCAAGTGACGAATCGAAGAACACCCAGTCGATATTCTGCAACAGACTATTGCTGCTGTAAAGCAAAGTGGAAACTTTAGTTTGCAGTTAGACCGAACAACTGATGGTGAAAACAATGCTCAGCTTATGGTGTTTGTACGATATTGTGCTGCCAATGACTATGTGGAACAATTTCTCTTTTGCAGTCAGCTTTCCAAAAATACCCCTAAAAGAAAAAATATTTTTAAAAAGTGGATTTGTTTTTTCAAGAGCATCAGATTTTGTGGACTGACTGTGTGTGTGTTCGTGCAAATGGTGCTCCATCCATGATGGGTAGTGGAAAAGGATTGACAAAACAATGACATTTTCATTACATCATTGTTACCTTCATAGAGAAACTTAACAGCAAGAGATAAAGAAAACCTGGCTTCAGCGTTCTAGAAGGTTGTATCTGTTGTTAATCATATAAAACCCGTCCCTTATGCACTCGTTTATTTCAAGAGTGTTTTGTGACGAAATGGGAGCTGAACACCGTGAACTTCTGTATCATTCGCACATTTGATGGTTTTCACGAGGAAAAGTGCTAGAGAGAGTAGCTAACATACAACATAAAGTCGATGCTTTTTTAAAAGAACAGAAGCATGAACCTTCATAGCGATTCAGCAACTACAAATGGATTGCAAAGTTGTTATTCTTAGCTAATTTTTTCAGCCATTTAAATCAGATAAACACCTATATGCAGGGAAAAGACAAAATATTTTTGGACTTGTCGGAAGATATTATTGCATTTAAAAGTAGACTGGAGTTGTATATGCATCAAATGGAACATGGGAAAATAGCTGCATTTCTGGCATTGAACGCATTTGTGGAAGAAGAGTTTAACATGCACAGCATTTCTCAGGTATTTCTGAAGCATCTTTTTTCGTTTCTTTCAAAGTCTCTTCTCATGATTACAGCAGAATGTTTAACTGGGTGCGATGTCCTTTTGAAGAGTCAGCACTGCAAGTTCACCCAGAAACAAAGTGCATTGCTGAACAGCTGGTTGAGCTGCAAAGTCGACAGCTGTGGAGAAGCAAATTCAAAAACGTTTCTCTGACTCAGTTTTGGGCAGAAGTTCAATCAAAGGAACCAAACCTATTTGATCTTTGTTGTCATGCAACAAACGTTCTTCTACCTTTTCCAACTACTTATCTTTGCGAAGCTGGATTTTTAGCCCTAGCTATGATCAAAACCAAGTACCACAACCAGCTTCAACCAGAAGATGATATTAAATGTGCGTTAACGACAATAAACCCTAATTTTGACAAGCTAGTGATAGATGTTCAGGGACAAGGTTCCCACTGAAATTTTTAAATGTGGAAATAAATTAATTTAGTAAAGATTCTGTAGTATTCATCTCTTCAATCAATGGCTTCAATTAACATAAGCCTAAAATATAACATTAATCGAGCTTTATGTAAATAGCCTTTATTGTTGCACCTTGAGTCTGTAAAGACTTTCACTCGTGAGAAAATAGTCCGCAACCAAAAAAGGTTGGGAAACACTGCTATATATGTTTCTATATATCCGTTTTGTTGCTTCTTCCCTTTTTTGCGTCCGTTTGAATTTGAAATCCTACATTGCTATGTTCTTTTTATTTTGACGATGCAAAAATAAAAGACACTACTACTACTACTATATGATGTCGGAGTCACGTTGGACCGGTTTTCATTATCAAAACGCTGCTGCACCAGACTGCTTGTTTGTTTCTACAAAACGTTTGCCAGTGCTTTAGACAGTTCCTAAAATATATTAGGATTTAAACACTTATCTATAAACAACTTTGAAAAACTAAACAAATCAACTCTTGGGCTTGAGCAAGATTAATCTTCGAGGCTTCATTATGTGTTTATATATAGTTGTAGCTTTCATCATGTGTTTATAAATTTCCTTCAGAAGATTGACCATCTTCAGCAGGCCAAGAGCCACAGACTCCAGGCTATCCTGTACCTAGACTGTGAAGCAGAAAAGACCTTTTGGTTGAAGAACATCTGTTAAAATATACCGGCAGGTGTAGTGATAAAAAGATAAAGGTATGGGACAGCAGGTGCAAGCACACATTGTTTAGGCCATTCTCAACTGGCGACCCATTACAACTATCAATCACGAATGATTGAATGCTGTTAAGGGACATACATGATGAACAACACATATATACACAAAACCCTTCGCACTTTCACTTGTGTCGACCGCCAGGCGCAAAAGCTGCAAATACTATTTTTAAAGTCTTCAGTGTGACTTGACTGGGAATAAAACCCAAGTTTCCCAGCTACCAAGCGAACGCTCTTAACTGATACACCAAGCGCTGGTTCAAGAGACATTGTTGTCTGTGCGGGCAGGCGCATATCCAGGGGGGATGTGGGGGATGCAGCCCCCTCCCACCAGCCATTTTCAAACATGTTTTTGATGACTACAATTTTTCCATCATTTCAAACCTTTTAGATCAGTGGTCGGCAACCACCGAGCCGCGGCCCGGTGCCGGTCTGTGTGAGGTTTGTTACCGGTCCGTATGCGTTTTCAGAATAAATGCTTTGAGTTTAAAACATTTTTATAACGTGAGACGCAATTTTGGGACGTTTTTGTAAAAACGCTAAATAACTCAAGTCTGGTGACCCAGTATGGCAAAGTTATTCAATATCACAAAACTAACCAAAGTGAAAAGTCAAATCTTTTAATTGAGCAGCAAACATTTGATTATACTGTCATTTTATCGTAAATCTTTTGTAAATCAAACAGCGCTTGGTTAAGAGAAAGAATAACGTTAAGAATCAGGTTTGAGAAGCTTCTATAAAAAAATCGAGCAATGCTGCTGCAGCAAGATTGAAAAAGCTTAATGCTCTGGTCAGAGTAATACAAGATCGAGATTTTCAGTTCTGAATAAATATGAGTGTTTTATTGCTTTAACATTTTTGATTTTTTAAAGGCCGGTTCGCAAAAACAATTCAGTTTCAAACCGGTCCGTTGTGCGAAAAAGGTTGCCGACCACTATTTTAGATAACAATAAGCCTTACGCCTTTAGCACACATAATCGAGAATGTATGAACAAAATGCATCATATTTGGTGAAACACTTCGATTTAGGGGCAAACAATTCAAACAAAATTTGTCTGATAGTTGTTCAAAAAGTACTAAAATAGCCACTACCAGAGGTGGGAACAATTTTGTTAATCGTTAATAACAAAGCTAACTTTTTCTTTAACTAGTTAATTCGTTAAATTCTTTTTTGAAATTAGCGAACTAAATTAACTTGAACCGTTAGTGCTTGATAACTTCAGTTAAATTTTTGTAAACACTCATTTCTCTTTTTGTTGGTTAAGTTAGACATCAATAAACCAGCAGAATACAACCAACGAGGTCAAAAAGCAAGTGAGAAACAACAAAACATAACGCTTGAGAGCAAAAATATCGCTTAAATGCTTACGCAACCATTGATATTAAAAAATTTCAAGCTTTTTTTAAAAATTGCCGTTTTACGTCAAAATTAATGCCTTGAAGTAGAAGATTCATTTTCCTAAAGCTTTTCATCTGACACTCTTCAGGGGAAATCGTCAGAATGAAGAATAAATGAACCAAACTGATTTTTTTTTTTTTTTTGATTTATTGAATTACAACACAATGGTGATAAGTTAACACCCAGGTACACTGACATGCGAGGAAAAAACAAAATAAAGCAGCAAATAATTAACAGAAAAATAAAATCAGTTAACAAGTGAAGCAATAGTGTGTAAATCATAACTTTTCAAGTTGGTCTTAAAGATAGACAGATTAGAAGCAGAAACTACAACATCAGGAAGCCGATTCCAAGTACTAACTATACGATTAAAGAAAAATTGACGAAATTGGTCACGACTGGCAATATGAAAAAGTAACTGAACCATAAAATCGTGCCGACGCAAATTATAATCACAAGTTTGAAATACAAAATAATCAGAAAAATTCATATCACACAAATTATGACTTATCTTGTACATAAGAATCAGGTCGAATTCAAGTCTACGATACTCAAGAGATTTAATTCCAAGTTTAGTGAGGCGATCCACATAAGAATTGAAAGGCAGGTTGCAACGAATAAAAACATTACGAGTAAAACGTTTTTGGACAGACTCAACGAGCTTGATGTCTTTTTTCAGATATGGACTCCAAACTGAAGAATTGTATTCAAGCTTAGTATTCAAGCTATTTTTAAAGGGAAAGAGTTCTGATTGGTTAGAAATAGAGAGTTCTGATTGGCCAGTTACAAGTAGCCAATAGAAATCTTCAGACAGAAGAGCTCTGCTAGAAAGTCAAGGGAAAGAAAGCTAAGATAGTTTCAAAGAATTAACAAATTCTTTAGTGACACCAACAAACCCTTAGCGTATTTTTGCTATGTTGATGACATTTTCGCTGCTTACAACAATGAAGGCGACTGCAACAACTTCTTCACTCATCTTAACTCTCTCCACCCTTCCCTACCCTTTATCCAGGAAAAAAAATCTAACTCTTCCCTTCCCTTTTTGAACATCTTGGTAAAAGGCAAGATTCTGATTTGGTAACTTCAGTGTATAGGAAAACCACTTTTACCGAACAGTACTTACCCCAGAACTCCTTTAAATCTACCAAGTGGAAAACCAATGTGATCTCCACTCTGGTAGACAGAGCTTTTATGATCTGCTCAAAAAGCAAGCTGGAGCCGAAATTAAACAAAATTCGATCAATTTTGATTAATAATTAAACAGCTACCCTGAAGACAAAATCACATCGACTTTTCAACGCAAGCTCAAGCAACTTAATGCCAGACCGATCCACTCAGCAGACAAGTGCCCGACATATCCACGTCCCATGCTGGGTTTATTCTTTTGCTGTAAAAATTCGGACAAATGTTCGAAATTGCTCAAAAAATTTCGGACATTTAAAAATTTTTTCGGCAAGATTTATGAACGCATGATTTTACAAGTTTACTAAATCAAATGTTAATAATTAAGCTACTGCATTTCACAAAAACACGGGACTAGTTTTGAAAACGAAACTTTAACCACGTTTAGTTTTTTCACTGTGTACCACACCAAGATGGGGGAATCCCGCTAAGTGCCTTTCCCAACAGCATAACAAGTAAACTTGCCCACTTGTTCTTCACACTGTCCCTTTAATGCTGAGCGTCAAGCAGGGAAGCTGGTGAATACCAATTTTAAAGTCATTGGTTTACCCGACTCGGAATCAAACCCGAATCTACAGCTCCCGAGGTGGACGCTGTTACCACTCGGCCATCTGAGCTGTTAAAATTCAATGACCTTGATTTCTCCCGAAAATTCGATGACCTTGATTGAAGGAACCGATTTTATACGAAAATGATCTTTTTTAAATTACTTTCTTCCGAAGACGCAATAATTACCCTCATTTTCCAAAAATCTATTTTAGCTCAATATTTCACAACTTCACTCAAAATATCAAAAGCAACAAATTGTTTGAAGTTGTCATCAAAGTCTCGAGGGAGTCCAAATCACGAAGCCCATGCGCGATATCGCAGTAGCCACAAGGGTTTTAAACGTCTGGACATAATTCCCAAATATGGTAAAACGCAAAAACGGTTTCTTCTTGCTGACAAGTGAGAATGTTGCAATAAGCACGCATGTTGCAAACAACTCGATTAGAACGTTATAGTGGCAACGGTTTAGTTGCAAAAAGAAACTCGCAAAATTTTAGTAAATTTAATGAGCATGGAGCCGCTACATGCCCGTGCGATTGTCGTGCTATAAGCAAAAGTTTTTCGGACACTTTGTCCGAAATGACTCCAAATATTTCGGACATTAAGCAGAAAATTCGGACAATGTCCGAAAAAAAAACACAGGTCCCATGACCAGGGAACGTTTTATCGAGCTTCGAAAACAAATCAGCTCTGCAGTCAAATGCTGCTATTTTGCCGTTGAACCACATGTTGTTTTTACAACCCGACAGCTCTTGCCATCTACTAAGAAATACGTCTTGCCTTCCCATCATTGTAGCAATCTTGTTTACCTATTTGTGTGCCACTGTGATAGTCGGTACATTGGTCGCACGTCTCAACATCTTCAAGAGCATATCAAACAACACATCCCTAAATTCACCATCTCATCCAGCCAAAAAAGCCTTCCTCACCAGTGGATAGCCAACAGTTCTTCTCGGCAATTCCATGAGTCTGCTATTGGTCAATATCTTCTAGATAATCCTGAATGTGCTTCAATGACAACAAATTTTCAATTTTCGCCTGAGGTTGTTCTCTCTTTCATCTTTCCGCCTTAGAAGCAGCTTTTATTACATCTCTCAAACCTATTCTTTGCAAACAAAAAAATTTTGTTTATTCTTTGAAACCATCTTAACTCTCTTTCCCTTGACTTTCTAGCCAATCAGAGCTTTCTATTTCTAAGCAATCAGAACTCTTTCTTTCCCATTATAAATCAGTTCGGTTCACTTATTCTTCAATCTGACGATTTCCCTAGAAGAATGTCAGATGAAAAGGTTTGGAAAAATGAATCGCCTACTTCAATCCATCTTCAAATTCTGCACCACCAAACGTCTGTTCAAAAGTAATGATTTAACGATTTTAATTCACTTTTGTTAATTGGAGCTGAATTTGACAAATTAACGTTAACAGAGGTACATAACTGTGTTAACAAAGTAGTAGTTAACGAAGCTAACATTTTGCATTAACTTGCCCATCTATGGCCACTACAGTATGTAAATTTTTTAAAATTTTTGGGGGAGCATTCCCCCGGACCCCTAGAGTCTTTTATCCTCAATATGCTTCAAAATAATTCTGCTTCAAAAACTACGCTTGAAAGTACGTCAAAAATCGGTGCTCTCTCCCTGAAAAAACTTTTGAATGTGCCGCATACATGAAAACATTTTTCAAAAGGCTTTTTACACCTTTTTGGGGTCTAACAGTTTGTATTTAGTTAACATTCAACCTAATTCAAAACATTACCCCCCCACCAAAATTTTCTGGATCTGCTTCTGACAGTCTGAGTGCAGAATCAAGGTTTTTTTTAGAACCACCCCCCTCTTTGAAATATGCTGGGTGCACCCCTGTATACCAGCACTGAATTTGAAAATGGCAGTCTAGAGATGGGTTATTCTTTTCAAAATTTTACTTCAATCAATTGACCTGTCCACAAAAATTTCGGTCATTTCAATTTTTTTCGGTCATGTTTGAAGAAACAAGATGTTGAACAAAATATACACCTACTCCTTCGTAACCGCAACTCAAATAAAAACTAGACTACTTTGATCAGTTTGATGTCTGTTAAACCTGACACTGTGACACCAGTAGTTCGTTAGTAGTTGTTGCTTGCGTATTGGCAAGATATTTACTTCGATCAATTGACCAAATTAGCTTTAATTTTTTCAGTTTTTACGATTATTTTATCGAAGAAAAAAAACAGGTCTAAAGCACAAGCAGCCTTTTTCTTTTGAAATTGCTGTTTGTACACACACCCACCCCTACCGATAAGTTACTGGTAGGTACATTAGCTTTAGATCTCTAACCCTATCCCCAATTTCCCCCCTAACTGGCCTAGCAGTACCAAGTGGTATCTTTGTCAGCGACATGGCCTAGCAGTACTGCACACAGATGACAGATCCTACGTGATGGGATCAATTTGCGGCTGGAGCCGATGACGTTTTATGTACGATATATATTAACGCTGAAGGCTGAACAGGTGGCTGCTCTCGAAGAGCTCAAGTTGCAAGCTAACTTCGCAGTTTTCCTCAATTACTGTTGCATTTTCATAATTTAAAAATAACTGTACTCTAATATCTCTTTTTGATGTTTCAATATAGCCTACTGCTCATGACTTCATACTAGTACCAACGTGGACACCAACGCAGAGTTCAAAATTAACGCTTACCCACTGGCTCAGGGCCACTTGAAATCATCCCACGCAAGTTGATTCTGTTTTGCACTTGCTAGACGAGCCAGCACACAAAAGAATCCTTTCCCTTGCTCAGAATATTGGTGGTTCTAAACAAGCGCTTGAATCAACTTCACAGCAGCGTGAAAGTTTGATCAAATGTCGCCTCATAAATCAAACTGCAAATCAAGAACAAATCATGCATTAGAGTACAGTAGTGCGCAAGATTTTGCCCTTTGGCAGAATTTGTCTTTTTCGCTTGTCCACGCTGTGAGAAACGCTTTTAATCACAATAAATCAATTTGCATCATCGGACATTCTTTTATGCTCCCAGTACATACCAGTACTAAAAAGCGTGACTTTCTTCAGGCAAGTGACATTGACCCAAGCAAGTTGAAATTAGCAGTCACTTGCTCGATAGGCAAACACTAAAAAAGTTAATTTTGAACACTGCAACGTCATGTAAAGAAACAAAAAAGGAGTTTGACGCAGCAGCGTTTTGATAATGGAAACCAGGCCAGTGCTCTAGACCAGTGGTTCTCAAACTGTGTGCTGCAGCACACTCAGGTGTGCTGAGCAAGTTGAAATTAGCAGTCACTTGCTTGATAGGCAAACGACTAAAAAAGTTAATTTTGAACACTGCAACGTCATGTAAAGAAACAAAAAAGGAGTTCGATGCAGCAGCGTTTTGATAATGGAAACCAGGCCAGTGCTCTAGACCAGTGGTTCTCAAACTGTGTGCTGCAGCACAATCAGGTGTGCTGCAGAGCTTTTTAAAATATTTGAAAATAAGCAATTAGTATTTCAATTAGGCATGCAGGCAAGCATGTCAGACTTAAATGCTTGTTATCATATTAATTAGATACCAGTTAATAGGTTGTAAGACAATTAGTGGTTCTTAAATTCGATGAGTTAATTTGAAGTGCATTAAACTCTTTGTCTATTTATTTAGGACTAAGTTAGATAATCAAACATGGAAAAGTATTTTGAAAAAGCTAGTTCATCCAAACAGAAAGAGACAGTTCAGAAAAAGTGCAAGCGTAGATACAAAGATGAGTACATTTGGTATGGGTTTATTGCTTCGGGACCTGAAGATCACCAACAACCTTTCTGCAATAAGGCCCAAACTAACAACTCACTTGTTCCAAGCAAGCTCATCAGACACATCAAGACCAATCATCTAACATTGAAGGATAAGCCAAAAGAATACTTTGTGAACCTGATGTCACAAACAAACAAACAAACACGCAAAGAATATGGATAGCTACCTCAAGCCGCCGGAAAAAGGATTGACTGCCAGCTACAAAGTGGCTCACCTGTTGGCCAAGCGTAAAAAAGCACATACTGATGCAGAATCAGTCATTGCACCAGCATTAGCCATTGTTGCTGAAGAAATCCTTGAAACTGCTGCTGCCAAAAACTTTTGACGAGTTCCATTATCAAATGATCCGATTTCTCGAAGGATAGACGACTTGTCCTCAGATTTAAAAGATTAATTTTGTGAACACTTTGCGAAAAAAGACGACTGTCTGTATCATGGGCTTTACAAGTTGACAAATCTACCGATAGAACTGGAAAAGCTCATCTACTGGTACTTGCTTTTATTCAGTTCATAAAGGATACAAAATTGGTAAATGAATTCTTTTTTTGCAAAGAATTGGAAGGCACAACTACAGGGGAAGATATATTTAAATTGGTTAATGAAAATGTTTTGCTTTCTAAGTGGCAGTGGAGTAACTGTGTGAGCGTTTGCAAGAACGGTTGTCCTTCGATGCAGGGTAACAGCAAAGGATTTGTTGCATATGTACATCAAAAAAATCCAATTGTGGCAATTGTGCATTGCATGATCCACAGAGAAGCACTCGAGGCCAAATCTTTGCCCAAAGATTAACAATATGTTATGAATCAAGTCAGCCAACTGGTAAATTTCATTAAATCTCGGCCGTTACAAAATCGACTTTTTTCTCAACTTGACAAAGCTACCAGTATGGATTCTGAGTACATATGCTTGCTGTATCATACTGAGGTATGTTGGCTTTCGAAAGGAAAGGTGTTAAAACGCTTGGTCCATTTGAAAACTCAAGTTCTTTCCTTCATGGAAGCGCAGAAAAAAGATTTTGGATTTTCTCTTCATGACAGAGGCTGGTGGCTGAAAGTTCTGTTTCTTTCTGATTTGTTTGACAAACTGAACAATTTGAATTCCAGTCTCCTAGGGCCATCAGAAAATATAATCACAGCAACATCAAAACTACGATCATTAAACGAAAAGTTGACGTTGTGGAAAACTAATGTCTCAAACTGCAAAGGAAATCTTTGATTCGTTCCCCACTATTAATGAATCCCCACTAAAAAAATTGTTCCTGAAATAATGAACACATTGTCTGGACTACAGCTGTCCCTTCAAAATTACTTCTCTGAGTTTGCTGTCAATAACTTTGGATGGGGAGTTGATCGGGTCCTACTAAATACCGCAAGGAACTACCAGGTACTAATTGGATTGTGACCTTGCATCAACTACAAGGTACTTTTAAACCTACAAAATGCTTGAAAACACTACAAAGAACTACAAGGTACTCAGTCTGGTTTACTTGCCGTATACACAGTGCACTCCATATACGGCTAGTCTCTCCGTATTCGGCGAGATTGAACGCCATATACAGAGAGGCCAATCCGTATACGGCGATTGAGGGGCTTATGCACTCCAGTGCACAAAGGCCTTTGGCTGTACACAAAGGCCCAATACATCACACTGTTGCCAGATTATCTAAGAAAGTTTTGTAGTTCCACAAATCAAAATTTTAGTACCACAAAATACTAAAACACGTAATGGAATGGGAGCATATGCTAAAATTTGCATGTTTTCTTTATTCACTGCTACAAATTAATGACGACTCAAACTACTAGAGGCCAGAGGATGGCTCTGTATGAAACCACGAAGCCTGGATGAGCTATGCACACGATTCTGTGGTCCATTCGTAGTTTGTCCGCTAAGCTGCGTGAATATTCCTTGTTAATAGATTCAGGAGCTGTAATTCATGACCTTGTAATTCATGAGCTGGTAAAATTACAGCTAGTATGAAAGAAAGTAGGCTATTTCAACAGACACATTACTAGGTGAGGAAACAGAAAAAGTAAGCCAATTTCAAGAGCTGGTTTGATTATGCGGGTTACACGCTTCAGTTCAGTTTAGGGAGATTTTTTTGCCTAACTCGCTAGTCTGTCGACAGCGTGGTTGAGCGTCAATTTTACGACGGCCATAATCGCAAGGTTTAGGTTCAACTCCCACCGAAGCATCGTTGTTGTGTCATTGGATAAGATGCTTCACGACAATCATCTCTGTTTGGTGGAATGTTAATAAGCAGCAAATTAAAGAAGTCAGAAGCAAAATTCAAGCGAAAACTTGGAAACAAGGCAACTCTAAGTGAGTCTGGATTCGTCCTATGCATAGCGCCTCTGTCGCTTTCTCATGACAGGAGGATTTAAATAAAGAAATCATCAAATAAATCATCATCTTTCAATGCGCTTTTTTGTGGGTTGAACCTACTGTAGCTTACCGATTACAAGCAAGTAATTTTCAACTCGCAATGCTTATGCAAGCAGAATGACGTAAGTTTTTATCTGCCATAAGCCGGTTGGATTTTAGTTAACCCTCTTAAATTGTCATTGTGCATGTAAATTGGCTTCACTGTCCTCGGTATCCCGTATTAACGGGGTGACTTGATCTACTGTAGGCCTCTCGCAAACTAGGTTTAGCGCGATTTCTTCAGGTAGGCCTACAGCCCTAAGTTTTTGTTTTTTTCACCACTCAGAGACGTAAGAGCCACAAGAAAGGTGTATTTTTAGCTAGCACACGAACTTAAATGAATGCGAGAAAAAGCGAAACATTAACATGTCCCCACTGGATTGCTGGAAATCCCACCTTCTAGGTCTACTTTGGAAAAAAATACCTGTTCCAGGACGGAGGAGGAAATAATGAAAAAACAAACAACAAAATATGTGCAAAAGCGACAAGGTGTTATGGAAAAAAGACAAAAAATCACACTATCAATAAAAAGGTCGAGAAGCAGTCACAATCGTCCGGGAAATCGATTGCACAACATCCAGCAACGACCAACGTGCACATAATTGCCACAGGGTCAACTACTGGTTCAACACGAGCATATAACCTGCTCAAGGATCTGGTAGGGGACACAGAGTGAAGAGATAGGAGGGTAGCTCCTCTATTTTCCTTGATAAATTTCTTCTGCAAGAAGTTTGCGACTACCAGCGCTTTTCTACTGATTTCTTTGAAGCAAGCTCGCTATTGCGCCTCCGTCGCTTCCTTGTAGTAGGGGATAAAAGTGCAAGAAATCAAAGAAATAAAAAAAGAAATTTCAAAGGGCAAAGAATGTTCATCTAAATTCCGTGAAAAAATTGAAGCACCAGTACTAACAAATGTGACGATAGGCCTGTTGGTATGTCGATTGTCGAATTTATATTTTTATTGATGAAGCACTTAATTTAAATGTGGCTCTTTCGTCGTGTTGTTATTTAAATTCCATCAATCAGATGGCTGAGGCGCTGGTTCTGGATTAGTAAACAAAGTTTTTGATTCTGAGTTTGGTCAAACCAACAACTTAAAAGTTGCTATTCACAGCTTCGCCGCTTGATGTTCTGCGTAAAACAGGCAATGATGTGCTCAACAGTTTCAGTAGGCCAGGAAGGACCTTGCTTGACAGCTAGTGTTGGAGTAAGCCGACCAGTTCGTTTGTTGTGCTGTTGGCAAGGGTGCTTCATGAGATTTCTCCATGATCCATAACGTGGCAGACAGATGGCAGACTGTAATGTGGCAGACAGATGGCAATCCTAACCGAGCTCGTTATCCCATTTTCATCGATTCCCTCGTATTGAAAGTATAAAAACACAAAAAAGTACAATAAACAAAATAAATGCAGAAGGTAAAGGATCTCCATCCTGCATTCCGTGAAGATAGCAAAGGCCAAAGGAGTACTCACAAATGTGGGGATACGACATCAGAATTTTTATTTCCGTGAATGAAATACTGAGCTTTGCAAGTCAAGCTTAATGGAGCCAAGCGGCAAGACATAAAAAAGAACAACTCTCCGCTTCTCTATGTGTTTTGTGTAAAACCAGCTCTATAGCCAGTGCAAATTTTCAATGGAGCACTTTAGCGACAGCACTTAATAATGGAAGTAAGCCTACTGACAACCTTCCATTCCAGGAATGCGGGGTTTAATAATTTATACATAGATTCTCCAGGAGCTTAAAGTGTAGAATCTATGGTTATAGGCTGGCTAGTTGACGTGCTTCCGGTTTCTACAATTTCTTATTTCGTAAAAAATTTGTGTACGATTATTTTCTGGTGAAATAGCCAGTATGGTTTACGCACAATTGCACGCAAGCTTAATATTTTAAGTTTCTCAACCTAGAATTCACTGGTAACACATAATAAATAAAAGCACAACATAAAGTACTAAATAGCAATAGTATTTCATAGAAAATAATTACTTCAGTGATATAGCCGCTTACTGCGTCCTACTATATGTGTATACAACGTGGTCTCTGCATACACGGAGATCTTCGTATACGGCAAGTAAACCAGACTGTACTTTTATAGCTGCTACAAGGTAGTTGAAAACACTACAAGGAACTACAAGGTACTTTTAAATCAACTACAAGGTAGATGAAAACACTACAAGGAACTACAAGGTACTTTCAAACCAACTACAAGGTAGTTGAAAACACAAGGTACTTTTAAACCAAGTACAAAGTAGCTGAAAACACTACAAGGAACTAGAAGGTACTTTTAAACCAACTACAAAGTAGTTAAAAACACTACAAGGAACTACAAGGTACTTTTAAACCTACAAAATGCTTGAAACACTACAAGGAACTAAAAGATACTTTTATAGCTACTACAAGGTAGTTGAAAACACTACCAGGAACTACAAGGTACTTTTCAACCAGGTACAAAGTACCGGTAGCTGAAATCACTACAAGGTAGGCTACTTTTAAACCAACTACAAGGTACTTTTAAACCAACTACAAGGTGCTTTTACACCAACTATAAGGTAATTGAAAACAGCATAAGAAACTACAAGGTACCGGTACTTATAAATCAACAGAAAAACTTTTAAGGTAATCTCAAACCAACTACAACCCCCCGACCCCAACCCCCCCACTCCAACCCCCGACCCCAATCCCTCCCCCGACTCCATCCCAACCCCAATTAGGCTAACTGGCTAAGTGCCTTTGTCGACTTTATTTATTTATTTATTTATTGAATTACAACGCAATGGTGCTAGGTTAACACACAGGCACACTGACATGCAAGGAAAAAACAAAATAAAGCAGCAAATAATTAACAGCAATTAAATTAGTAAACAAGTGAAGCAATAGTGTGTAAATCATACCGGTAACTTTTCAATTTGGTCTTAAAGATAGACAAATTAGAAGCGGAAACTACAACATCAGGAAGTCGATTCCAAGCACTAATTATACTACAGTCTCCATACTGTCCCTTTACTGCTGAGCGTCAACAGGTCAAGCAGGAAGCTGTGAATATCAATTTTAAAGTCTTTGGTTTGACCAGACTTGGAATCAAATCCAAGTCTGCAGCTGACGAGGTAGATGCTCTTACCACTCATCCATCTGAAAAAATTTGAATGCTAGGTAATTCCTCACAAAAGTCATGAGCTAGTAGGCCTAGCAGTTTAGATGGGTCCTGCTAAAACTTGCAGGAGCACAGTAGCCTAGCAGTTTAGATGGGTCCTGCTAAAACTTGCAGGAGCACAATGACCACCTTTGCATGCGAGTTAGAAGCACAAGGACCGTTAGTGAGTTATCACTAAGAGCCCTAACCCTAATCCTTCGTTTATTTTGCTGGTATTATTCTCCTCACTAGTTAATATATCTTGGATTGTGACCTTGCATCAACGCAACGCTTTTTGTTTCTTGAGTCTGAATGGTAAATAAGCGTGTACTTCTCTACCACAATAATCCTAAGCTGCCATTAAGTGGCTTGAAAAAAAAAATTTAGTGCACCGCGCGGTGTTTAAATCAAAAAAATTAAAACAACGCTTGAATAATCACAACTTTTTTTTCATTGTTGAAAAGGGGTAAAAGTTCAATGAAACCAATCAGTAGAGAGTCCATGATTGAGATTAAGTCACCTTTTAATGGCACGCGAAAACAAGGGCGTAGCCAGATGCAGGAGCGTATTGAGGAGGAGGAGGCATTGAGCCATGGCCCCCTTCTTTCGACTCCGTCTTTTAGTAGAAAGAATAAAACTAATGGTTCCAAGTGACTGAAACATGCCCAAGACTCTTTTGATGGTTTCTGTAGCTTATGGCCAAAGGCAGATTCAGGGGGGGTTGGATGAGGAGTGCATCCTCCCACCAGCCATTTTTTAAAATGTTTTTGCTGTTGTTACAGAATCGCATTATGCCTCTAATCATGGTTTACTTCGAACACTGGTTTTCAGTTGTGTCACAGTCTCTAAATTAGTAGTCTGGAAAGCCAATGGCAATTTGTTGCAAGGCAGTGTCAACGGTTTTAAAATTGCGCCACCTAGTAGCAGTAGGGGTAGTACGTCTTGCAAGCTACCTGACCACAGTGTGATTGATACCAGTTTGGTTAAAAATAGTGGTGGAGGTGAGTGAAAGGATTAAGAAAAAGACTACAATTACAAAAAGTCAAATAAAAAGTTATCTATGCTATAGTAAGCTTAGTTTTGTTGCAAAAGCAAAGTTTTAAAGTGGCCCGCTAAGCATGTTGGAGCCTAGTTAGGCTACAGGTATCTGCACTCCTGCATTCTAATACATTTACCCAGGTTCCAGTACTCAATAGTTTACACTGTGCATCAAATGACTTTTTGTCCTTCACCCAGCTATTAAGTATGCTGTGAGAAGTAGAAGAAATATATTTGTATTTATTATTCAAACTATTACATGCACATGACAGGTTGAAATTTTCACATACCAGTAATCCTGACTTAGGCAATTAGGTACCGGTACCAGTGCGTAAAACAACATGTCAAAAGTAGTTGGCTAGTTGAATAATTACGGCTGGTTAGCAGTTAGCTTGGATAGTTACACAAACCAATAAGCTGGTAAAATTGCGTTTTTAGTTGCTGCTTCCTATCAACTTTAACCTAATGCTGTAGCAACGGTACTGGTATCTCAGGTAAAACATTTAGAATAATTAGATAAAATACAATGCACGTCAGTGTTACACAGAAAAATTAAAATTGATACTGGATCATTATATATCGTATAGTATGAATGTATGTATTTGATGCAAATGTAATTGCTGGTACGGTGGTAAGAATGGTAGCCTACTGCAATAGACTTAATGCTAGCATATATGGTAGACTCCTGCACAGACCTTAAATTATGAATTATACTAATATATATATCAAAACAGATTTAAAAAAGCGCCGAAAACATCTTTTAAATTTAGGTAGTCTTGAAAAAGACTGTTTTTGAACCAAACATTTTCGTCTCGCTCTCTTCAGGGTTCAACGCGAGAGTTAATTGAGAAGGAAAAAGGTGGTCTATATATTATCATCAGCTTCATCGAAAAATCTGCAACAAAAAAGGAAAAAAGGGCTGTGATTGGTTGTTAAAAGACAGACGGATTGTGATTGGTCGAATATGGATGAATTTTAGAATCTAACTCAACTATCGGAGAATTTGCAGTGAGTAGACAAATTCCTTTTGACGGCACAGAATAGGTTTCAGCGTTTTGATGAAAGTTGCCTCCAGCGCCCCCAAGTGGAAATTTGTTCTCGCTTTGGCTAAAACCGAAAACTGGTCAATATGATAATGAGAGGCGCAATCAGGATGTTGGATTAAGTGTAGACCAATAGCTGAATCACAGTCTAGCTGATTGAGTGGAGTAGCAATTTTGCAGTTACGTTTGGGAAGAACTTTGGTTGGATTTTCTTTATTTCGAATTGATTTTGGAATGTGTTGATTGATTCTATCTTGCAGTCGTAGGGATGTGCGACCCACGTACCGGCAATCACAGCGGCACACGTATTGGTATACGACCATACTTTGATGAGTGATGGGCACAGCATCCTTATAGATTGAAGGCAGAATCTTTCTGGTTTGGAAAATGACACGAGGATCGACGGCTCTAAAACAGTTTTGAACGTTAGATTTTACCTGTTTTTCGAATTTACGAGAAATATTGCCAATCCAGGGTAGTTTTAGATACACAGGGCATTTCTTTGGTCCTTCTTTGGGCAGTAATTGAAAACGGGAAATTTTCTTGGAAATGCTGGAGTTGATTATTGTTTCAGGGTAACCATTATTCTTCAGAATGGAGCGAATGCAGTCCAGTTCTTGTTTAACTTTACCAGGTGAACAGATTACGAGGGCTCGATGAACTAACGTTTCGATTAGGTTCGTTTTGCGCTTGGAAGGTGCAAAAGAATCCCAACGCATGTAGCGACCAGTGAATGTAGGTTTTCTGTATACTGATGTTTGAAATTGCATTTCGGATTTGTCAACTTTCACGTCGAGAAAAGAGAGTGCTTGATCGGTTTCTTTTTCCATGGTAAATTTCAAAGCTGGGTGTAATGAATTGAGAGCAAGAAAGAACTGGTCTGCATCCGCTTCTGTTCTAAAAATAGAAAAAGTATCGTCAACATATCTAGTATAGAAAAAAGGCTTGTTTATAGTTTGAAACAACTTATTTTCATGGTAGCCAACGAAGATATTGGCTAGTGCAGGCCCGAGTGGACTACCCATTGCAACACCATCAATTTGCTTATACATAACGTTATTAAAGCTGAACTCAGCAGAGGTAGTAGCGATGTTCATCAGCTCAATAAAAATTTCTTTGGAAAACTGCGGAGGTGAAAGATCGCCGTCGTAGAGGGTGTCAGCACAAATTTGAATAGTTTCAGCCAAAGGTACATTAGTGAACAAACTTGAGATGTCAAAGGAACAGAGAAAGCAATCATCTGGGTCAAAAGTAAGCTGCTGCATTTTTTGAGCAAAAGAAAAAGAATCTTTGGTGCAATTGCTGGAAAATAGATCGTGAACTGGTTGAAGGGTCGCCGAAAGAAATTTAGCCAGTTCATGCTGAGCAGAGCCAATCATGGATAGGATGGGTCGGAGGGGAACACCATCTTTGTGCGTTTTAGGTAGTCCATACAGTCTGGGTCTTTGTGAACCAGAGGGCCAAATAGCTTCATAAACAGATCTAGTCAACGCTTCGCTTTTCAGCAAGGTCAAGAGACGCCTTTGAATGCTTCCTTCAACTCGGGCCTGCACTAGCCAACATCTTCGTTGGCTACCATGAAAATAAGTTGTTTCAAACTATAAACGAGCCTTTTTTCTATACTAGATATGTTGACGATACTTTTTCTATTTTTAGAACAGAAGCGGATGCAGACCAGTTCTTTCTTGCTCTCAATTCATTACACCCAGCTTTGAAATTGACCATGGAAAAAGAAGCCGATCAAGCACTCTCTTTTCTCGACGTGAAAGTTGACAAATCCGAAAAACAATTTCAAACATCAGTATACAGAAAACCTACATTCACTGGCCGCTACATGCGTTGGGATTCTTTTGCACCTTCCAAGCGCAAAACGAACCTAATCGAAACGTTAGTTCATCGAGCCCTCGTAATCTGTTCACCTGGTAAAGT
>OZ023239.1:27750781-27883561 GCA_964006365.1 Trididemnum miniatum
GACATTGTCATTACTGACATTGCTGACATTGAAATAAAGAAAGTCATCGCATTGCTTGACATTATTGTCAGCAATGCTGACATTGTCAGCAATGCTGACATTGACACAATGTCAGCAATGCTGACATTGTCATCACCAAAGCAGACAAGAGCAATACAGTAGTTATTTTAAATAAAACTGATTATTTGACTAAAATGAACGTTATTTTGAATTCGCATAAATTTCAAGAAATTGGACCTGTTGAGACGCATGACAACACAGCGAGGATTGAAGGAAGCATTCAAAGGCTCTTGACCTTGCTGAAAAGTGAAGCGTTGACTAGATCTGTTTATGAAGCTATTCGGCCCTCTGGTTCACAAAGACCCAGACTGTATGGACTACCTAAAACGCACAAAGATGGTGTTCCCCTCCGACCCATCCTATCCATGATTGGCTCTGCTCAGCATGAACTGGCTAAATTTCTTTCGGCGACCCTTCAACCAGTTCACGATCTATTTTCCAGCAATTGCACCAAAGATTCTTTTTCTTTTGCTCAAAAAATGCAGCAGCTTACTTTTGACCCAGATGATTGCTTTCTCTGTTCCTTTGACATCTCAAGTTTGTTCACTAATGTACCTTTGGCTGAAACTATTCAAATTTGTGCTGACACCCTCTACGACGGCGATCTTTCACCTCCGCAGTTTTCCAAAGAAATTTTTATTGAGCTGATGAACATCGCTACTACCTCTGCTGAGTTCAGCTTTAATAACGTTATGTATAAGCAAATTGATGGTGTTGCAATGGGTAGTCCACTCGGGCCTGCACTAGCCAATATCTTCGTTGGCTACCATGAAAATAAGTTGTTTCAAACTATAAACAAGCCTTTTTTCTATACTAGATATGTTGACGATACTTTTTCTATTTTTAGAACAGAAGCGGATGCAGACCAGTTCTTTCTTGCTCTCAATTCATTACACCCAGCTTTGAAATTTACCATGGAAAAAGAAACCGATCAAGCACTCTCTTTTCTCGACGTGAAAGTTGACAAATCCGAAATGCAATTTCAAACATCAGTATACAGAAAATCTACATTCACTGGTCGCTACATGCGTTGGGATTCTTTTGCACCTTCCAAGCGCAAAACGAACCTAATCGAAACGTTAGTTCATCGAGCCCTCGTAATCTGTTCACCTGGTAAAGTTAAACAAGAACTGGACTGCATTCGCTCCATTCTGAAGAATAATGGTTACCCTGAAACAATAATCAACTCCAGCATTTCCAAGAAAATTTCCCGTTTTCAATTACTGCCCAAAGAAGGACCAAAGAAATGCCCTGTGTATCTAAAACTACCCTGGATTGGCAATATTTCTCGTAAATTCGAAAAACAGGTAAAATCTAACGTTCAAAACTGTTTTAGAGCCGTCGATCCTCGTGTCATTTTCCAAACCAGAAAGATTCTGCCTTCAATCTATAAGGATGCTGTGCCCATCACTCATCAAAGTATGGTCGTATACCAATACGTGTGCCGCTGTGATTGCCGGTACGTGGGTCGCACATCCCTACGACTGCAAGATAGAATCAATCAACACATTCCAAAATCAATTCGAAATAAAGAAAATCCAACCAAAGTTCTTCCCAAACGTAACTGCAAAATTGCTACTCCACTCAATCAGCTAGACTGTGATTCAGCTATTGGTCTACACTTAATCCAACATCCTGATTGCGCCTCTCATTATCATATTGACCAGTTTTCGGTTTTAGCCAAAGCGAGAACAAATTTCCACTTGGGGGCGCTGGAGGCAACTTTCATCAAAACGCTGAAACCTATTCTGTGCCGTCAAAAGGAATTTGTCTACTCACTGCAAATTCTCCGATAGTTGAGTTAGATTCTAAAATTCATCCATATTCGACCAATCACAATCCGTCTGTCTTTTAACAACCAATCACAGCCCTTTTTTCCTTTTTTGTTGCAGATTTTTCGATGAAGCTGATGATAATATATAGACCACCTTTTTCCTTCTCAATTAACTCTCGCGTTGAACCCTGAAGAGAGCGAGACGAAAATGTTTGGTTCAAAAACAGTCTTTTTCAAGACTACCTAAATTTAAAAGATGTTTTCGGCGCTTTTTAAATCTGTTTTGAAATTCTGTACCACCAAAAAGCTTTTCGTAATATATATATAAGAACTGTGGTAAGCCTATCTTCACAGTTTACTTGTTTTTAGCTTTTTGGAGTTGTTTTTAGACTGTAGATTAAGGTTTAACTGTGCACTACGACACAAGATGTCAAGTTTAAAATAGAAGACGTACAGAGGAAAATATTGTTGCTTGCCTGGATGCAATAGCGCTTCAAGCAACAACATTAAGCTGTATTAAGTTCCTAATGGAAAAAAACGATTTGGGACATCAACTGTAGAATGGACTAACAGGTTTCATCAGGTTAGTCTAGGCTACCGGTATATTTTAAGTTAAAAGTTGGATTTTATTTGTGCATAGCACAAATAGCCTGAGATGTTAGAATGTAGGCTTGGTTTGAATGTCAGAAATTATTTTTACAGGGTTCCCAGCCACTCAGGAAAAACAGAAAAAAAGTTTTTTTTACTTCTCCAGATAGGGAAAAATTAGAGATTTTGTTAAAAATGTGAAATATCAGGGAAATCTTAGGAAATCACTAAATTTGAAGCTCAGGAAAAAACCAGGGAATTTTTTATTTTCCTAATCAGTTAGTAAAAGCTTTAAACTTTGATAAAAGTTCAAGAAATTTGCCAGAGTATATTTTAATTTAAGTTTACTAAAGAAATTTTTGTTAAAAATCTACATTAGGTTGCAGCCTTCTGGCCTACATGGCAAAAATAAGCTAGTTGAATATTTACATGCTATTGTATAAAACTGCCAGTAAGGTACCACTCATACCAATACCTGTATCAGGTTGCTTCAACCATTTCAACTACCATTTTCATCTTCTAACCTATTTTACATATCGTTCACTCCAGGCATCATTATTAATCTGTTTAGGAGAACAGATTTTAAACAACATTATAACTTTAATGCACTTTAAATAAAAATGCTCATTTGAAGGCAATTTAAAATTTGACTGTGCTTTTTGACTGTAGCCAATCCGTTTTAGGTGATATTCCAATATCGGTACGATGCAAGTTTCAAACAAAAGGTGAAATTGGGAAAAGCATTTATTTGTGAAAAACACTTCAATGATGATGATATTCAAAGAACTGTAACAAAATCATGGATCAAAACCGGTTGTCTTCCTTCTGCAAATATGCCCGTAAAGTCACACCAGTCAATCATCAAAAAGCGACGAGAGCCAGTTACACATGCATATCAGCATGCTGTAGCAAATAAATGTGCCACAGATGACATAGACATAATGGAACCAGAACCTTCGCCAATTTTGAGTCTTTGTGATATTTTAGCTGAATTCAAAAGCTTAAATCTTACAAATTGGAGAGTTTATTCAGAAAGCAAATTCTTGCACCTAACATGCTATGAAAACCTTGATTTGCATGGAATTGTATCTTTGAGTTTTTTAATTTCTGAACTTGATGATGGAGAAATGTCATTCAGCATTGCTAAAAATGGTCTATATTGTGAAGAATTGAGCTATAGAGTTTTAATAGAACACTGGAATTTGGAAGGAACATTAAATCTTTTGATGAAAGTTCGTAGTTGTGCAGGATATGATACTGTTATAACAAATAGTGGCTGGTTACATATGCCACTAAGGCTGTTGGAAGGATCTTCTACACGGTATGTTTAATGCAGCTCAATTTCATGCAAACAAGCTTGATGCAAGCTATTTGATGCCAGAGGCTTATGGTGCATAACCACTACTAAATGTGCTATAATTAAAGCAAAACATTGTCTAAAATATTTAATTAATTCTCGCCAGAACTTCAATGAATTTTAGACAAAACATTTTGACTTCAATAGCTCGCATCGCTAGCATAAAATTGCCCCTGCAGCTCATGTAAATTTGTCTGCATGAAATCATCCTCATCAAATTGTTGTGCAATTCTGAATGTAACAATCAGTGCTAAATTTTTGATTTTTCCTTTCGATTTGTTTACAATAACTTTATAAACCTTATACCGGTAATTACTCAGAATTGGTGCTTGTTCTGTTGCACAAATAAAGTGTGTAGGTATGTTTGTGTCAATTCGTACTGTTTTTAAACATACCCAGACTACTCTGAGCTCCTCTGATGAGACCTAGTAAGGTCGAAACAGTGGCTGTCAGGAGATTGAGTATGTATATATATTATGAAAAAATTTTATTTTATATATAGCAATCTTTGTGTAATAATTTTTTTTTAAACAATTTTGCGTTTTTAAGAAATCAATTGTAGAATAAAGCAATTTGAAAATTAATATGCTTTGAATTATCAAGTATCAAAAGCTTTACATATGTTTTGGCTTAGTTATGTTGTGTATAATGAATTTTGAATCTAATTTGCAAGAATCATGTGTAGCAAAAGCAGCTATGCATCATGTACCAAGCCTGACGACTATGTGGGGATATGCATAGCTTTTATAGGTGTGATTTGAATGTCATTCTTCATTAAAGTGGTTGCCGCTGATTTCACCAGCTGTCAGCAAGTCTGGTCAATTTTTAATAGGAAAAGAATAAGTAAATGTTGTTGCTCACTTTGATGAGTTGAAGCAAAGCTTTTGCTTTTCCGGTACATCAGCAAATCTTGTGAGGCCATTGTTCCCGACGATAAAACTCAGGTTTGCATTGAGTGTTCTAATTTGAAGAAAATGCAAAAATCCCAGCAAGATCGACAGCAAAAGCGAATAGCTAGACTTCGAGTTAAACCTTTATCAAAATTTTCTGCTATTTCAAGGGCCAGTAAAGAAAGACTGGGAACAAGTTGGCAGATGCAACAAAAGCGGTAATTGCTTGATATAAATTTGGCAAGTTACAATTCAGCACTTCAGTTATATTTTAATGGATTTATTGCTTCTAAACTATCATATAATCTATTAATTTCCCAAATATTTATGCCAAAAAAATCTATATTTTCATTTTGCAGGCTAAAAGAACTAGAAAAGGAGTTTCTTTCAAAAGGAGTTACTGTTATCGAGCAATGTGCAGAGATTTTGGAGAGTGTCAGCAAAAGAAAGCATAACAATGCTTTCTTGAAAGAATGGTGGTCAAGACAGACAGAGTTGCAGCAATCACAAACCAAATATGCAAGGCGTTACAGTCCTTCCATTATACGGTAGAGCACTGACTTTTTTTACCGCACAACAAGACTTCATGACATGAATTATTTAGATTGAACCGAACCTATTTCAAATTTAAATATTTCGTTTGATACGCAGTTTTTGTGTATTTGCAGGTTTTGCTTGAAACTTTATGCAAAATCTCCTTCTGCCTATCAACTTCTTCAGAAAATCTTAATTTTGCCAGCTCCAAGGCTTTTACGTGCTAAACGAAATAAAAGTGGATATTTGCGAATTGGCATGCAGAAAGAAGTATTGCTACGAATTAATGATGCTGTCGCCGCAAGTAGTGGAAAAAGATGTGATACTATGGCAGTATTAGCTTTTGATGAAATGACTATAAAAAATGTATATGAACGTCATACAAGTAATCGGGTGTTGCTGCTCTCGGTTTGATGCCTGAACTGAGCAAAAACTATTTGTTTCCTTGAGAAAGACACTTAATGCACATTTTCCTGACTGGTTTAATAGAGCTGTAGGGATCAAGCAGTTTACCTGTCAAGGTGGTCCCGTGACGATTGAAAACTGCTGAGGCAAACCACGTGATGAACCGGTTAACAACCGTGTAGATAAAGTACCAAGAGCTCATGGGTCACATGGCATCCGTAAGAAGTTAAATGACTAAATTAAAAACCAGGGTTAACTCGTTGTGTAGCTAGTAGCACGTCAAAACTTTTTGTGCCTTTTGAACTTAAACTGCTTAGCAATATTACGTGGCCATGACCGAAGTGTTGAATCGCAATTAGTCAATGAAATTAACCATAACTTCAAAGGTGTTATAAGATGTGTGCCTACCTTACAAGCGCAACTATAAAACTATTGATAACTTGTCTTTTTGTAGAGGAAATTGCCTATTGCTCAGCAACAGGTGGCATTGTTGGGTATGTAGATTTTGGTGAAGAAAGCTTAACCAGCTGCTCGAAGTCAAAAGAAGAGATGGCAACTCACATGCTTGCAGTATTTGTAAGAGGTAACATTGATTGTTACGCTGTTGTTGCAATCGATTGTGTCTTGCTGACTGACCCTGTTGGTATAAAGAGATCTTTTACCTAATTGCATTTGTACGCTGCACATACAGTACTAGCTTTTGCAAATCCAAGTGTTTCTCGGTTTAGACAAAAACGTTTCTGCTTCATTTGGTAAATTATCAATATTGATGTATTATACAAATATTGTTGGCTATAAATTTAATCTATATAATTCTGCACATACTACTTTGAATAAAAATTTAGTGTAAGAGGACAATTCGTCAAAACTACGTATTATTTTGTAGTCACTGTTTATTGATTAGGAATTTCCAACAAGCAGCTCGACGGAGTGATTTCTTACTACTGCACTAAAGGAATGAACTACGAAGAGCTTATGCTTGTCATTACCGATTTGCTCATCGAAATTCCTCTTCAAGCATCAATAACTACATGTGGAATTGTATGTAAGTAATATATGTGTTTTTAAATGAAATTAGTCTCTTTAGCTGTGCAACTAAGACAAAGAGTTACTCTTTCACCATCAACTTTAACAATAGCATGTCAGTAATGTAATTCTTTGATTATTCCTTGCAGTGAAGGCCGGTGTGAAAATGTTTGCGGTTTTTCTTGGACGCAATGGTAACCTTATTTTGATCACGTTGCACTTATGATTAAGCATGTGGCTGTACATTAAGACAGTATGTGCTGCTATTGCTGTCTCAAAAAAGGTAAAGTACCATTATTTCTAATCTTTCAGTTGATGGACTTGCAGCAAACCGCACTGTCGTGAAATTGCTTGCATCTGCCTGCAATGATGTTGTTCCTTATCGAATGCGTAACCCAGTGGATTCTTCAAAGTAAGGAGCTGTTAGACCTACTACATTTTTCTTGCTTTAACTACATTTTAAAGCGGCAACGTGGCTTAGTTGGTTATACCAGTGCGTTGGCTGCTATTATTAAGACGAAGGGTTGAATTCCTAAAACTTTGAAAAAAATTTTTATGATTAGGATGGAATCATGAAGTTTTCCTTCGGAAAAAAACTAACAACGCCGTTTTTTCTCGCTCGTTTACTATGTAGTTACCAAAAACAGAATCAAAACGAAACGTAATTGAGGTTTAGCTTGAGGACAATTTCATATTAGTTGCTGTATATATTTATATGGTTTCTGGCTCATGTGAGAGAAGACACTGATATTCCAACACCTGTATCACAACATTTTGTTTACTTTAAACAGCTTATTTTTAAAGATACATCTACTTTATTCCGGATCCACCTCACTTAATTAAAACCTGTAGAAACAACCTCATCAACAAGAAGAGGCACTTATGGAACAACGGCATTATATCTGTTGAGCCCATCAAGGATCTAATTCGGGTAAGAAAGAAATCTTTTTGCTTATCTTTATGTTGTAATTGTAACGATGATTGTATCAAATGTTAAATTTTTTGGGTTTGTAGCTTCTTTGATTCAAGAAACTCTTGACAAATTATTTTGTTCTCTACACAGGAAGATTTTAAGCGGAACGAGTTGCGACTGTTCCACAAGTTGAGTGAGAATCACGTCATGCCCTCATCTTGGGAAAAAATGAACGTAGAATTAGCCGCGCAATTGCTTTCGGAGACTGTGGGTATGCTCTTTTTTATTAACATTTGATGACTGAGCGGGTGGGGATGCCGACGTCTTTTATTTGAGTCGAAACATTAAAAATTTGGAAAAACTATATTCGAACATAACAGATGGTCATAAACAATTTCTCAAGCGATAGTATAACTGTTGGGCTCATAGATGAAGGCTTTTTACAAAAACAATTGCACCTCTCGATGTGAAATGGGCTTATAATACATAAAAAAAACTTTTTTCATTATCACCACTCACACGCATATTAGAGGGCATTTATATTGTTATTATATAGTAATTTTGCTGCTGGCTTTCAGATATTCGTTTCCCCTTCCCCCCATCTAGTACTTCAAACATTAATGTATAACGGTTACAGGTCTTGCAATGCAAGAAAAAGGCTATCGCAGTTTGGCGAAATTTATTCTCACCATGGATAAATGGTTCGATTGTATGAATGCAGGTATGTTGATTTGACGTGATTTATTTGATGTTACCTTTAGATTGTGACAACTCTTCCACTAAACTCAACTACTTTAGCGCTCAGTTAAGAATAGTAATTGTTAAAAATTTATTAAAAAATTCGTGACGTTCTATTCAGCCTGACAAGGACATCGCGTTTGCTGGTTTAGAGGGTGTTTTTTCCTAGAGTTCCAAAATTCCAACTTCAAAGCAACCAGGAAGCCATACAGCGAGGACAGTGATGAAAGATTACAATGGTTAGAAACAGATTTTTTTCAACTATCTAAGGGAATGGCGTTCAAACGCAACTGCTCGGTGCCTGGAGAGTGGATTTGATGTGAACTGCATGTTGTTGAGTCAAAGTACCGAAGAAGGATTGATGGTATCCACTCTTTCAATGGTTGCCCTCGTTAAAGAATCTTTATAAAGTGGTGCAGCCTATGTGCTGGCACGTAGAATCAATCAAGATCCGCTGGAAGCCTTTTTTGGTTACCAGCGGCGTAGAGGCGAAAGTAGAGGCGAGAGAAGCACCTACAATACGAACATTTTCAAGCAACGCCAGAAATTTTGATGCCTTACGTTGCAATATCGTAGCTGGTTCAAATGTGGAAAAGTTGGTTTGATAATGCATCGTTTATCTTTCCCTGTTGTCATCATAGTAATAGTGCTACTATTCGACCACGAAAGGTTGCGCTAAGATTTTGCGAAAGCTTTTAAAATGGGAGCATTCAACATTTCTCCTTGAATGCTTTCAGTCAAGAAGAGATGAGCTGTAAGTATCTATTTTAAGTCTAATTTGACCAGACTTGGAATTGCACGAGAGTACATTATTCGAGGCAAATTAAGGGGATATCGTTCTACTTTGCGGTATTCGTCTTGTTGTAGCAGGTTTTATAGGACTAGCACGTAGCTGGTGAAGCTTTCCTGTTTTTTCAAAAAAAAAGCTAACGATGGTAGGTTGCAACCTCGTGGGTGCCAATGGAATGCAACCAAAAGTTGAAGTTTTGAGTCATTAGAAAAAAAAAACTACTGTCCTATGTATTTTATTTCGTATTATTAGCATTGCATGCTTCCCTGATATAGATCAAGGTTTTGAATCCCCGGTTGGAAACCACTGTTTTAATGCTTTCTAAAACCTAAATCGATGAATGATATTGTGTCATTAAATGACGCCTAACACAAATTTACCTACTGTACATAATTTTAAAGTCGCACAGCTACGCACCAGTGTTGTGCCCGTCGTAACGTTCAAGCGTTCGGAGTTAAGTTTACGATCTGGGACTCGTACCATCACGACTTCGCGCCTTTATGTCGCAAATCCATTTTCGTGCTTAATAGATAGGCCGACATGGAATTCCTATGTCAGTTGTTCACAGATATATTTAAACTAATTGGAGTCGTGATATCAACATACTGTATTTTGATGCTTTTTGATTGAGTAAAGTAAATAATATCGATTTAAAGATATTGATTATCGACTTCTCTTTTCTTTATATTTTTTTTTATCGAATTGAGCTTTTTTTTATGAAGTATGGATTATCAAATTATTCTTTTACTTTTTCATTATTGATTTCCAACCCTGCAATATTATCAGACAAATTACACCTTATTGCAGTGAATAGCTACATTTTTGCATGTAGCGTACCGTATCGATTTAGACACCAACATCATATCCATTTTTCACGCTGATTTTAAGTTCATATTTGCAAATGACAAAGCACGAAAATAGTTTCACAAAAACTCAACTACGATAATAGGCTACAAAAGATACTAACTACTGACACGACACATCATTCGGAACATTTCCGCCTACACAGAACCAAAAAGAGTAAATGTACTTTCGGACAACCAACAACCACATTCGGGAAAACGCGATGTTAGTCTAGATAGAATGCGTATTTTTTTTGCAAGTGTTATATTACCAACCGGCGCTAGGTGTATCGGTCAAGAGCGTCCGCTTGGTACCCGGGAAACTGGGGTTTATTCCGGTCGCCGGTCGGGTCATACTAAAGACTTTAAAAATAGTATTCGCAGCTTCCCGCCAGGCCCTCGGCTTGTGCGGAAGTGCGAAGGGTTAAGTGTATGTGAGTTGTTTGTTATGTATGTCCCCTAACAGCGTTCAATCATTTCATGATTGATATTTGTAATGGGCCGCCATTGAAAATAGCCTACACAATCTGTGCTTGCACCTGCTGTCCCGTACCTTTACCTTTTTACCATGCATGCGTAATTTTTTCTAGATACTTTGGGCTCGATTATCTTTTTTAGTGGTCTTCACTCATTTTCTGGCCGAAGCCCGAGGTTGGTCTTTAATCCTGGCCCGAAATTGTCTCTCGCCTACCCTGGTCACCACAATACGACATTGACTGAAAGCCGGAGTTCTTGAGAAAGTAAAGCTCGTTGTCGTCTTTGACGCCTTTACAACAGTGCAGTCATCGGCCTCCTTCCTTCGCAGTTCAGGCGCATTTGACCTGGAGTACATCCATGCAGCTGTAACAAAACGTACCAAGGCAGTAAACATTGGGTAGATCTATCGTACTGCATCTTTCAAAAGATCAAAAGTCCATAATATGACCGCTGTAGCACTTGGACAAAGCAGCGAATACAAAAAATTTAACGAAATTAAATAGCAAAACTAGACAGTGAGAAATATTGAATTTACCTCGACAGTCGACACAGAGCAGTTGACTTAGAGGGGGGCAAGCGTTTATAAGGCCCCTCTAGGCTCTGGCCTTCCCCTTGGCGCCGGCCCTGTTTTAACAGGAGCAAAAGTTTTATTTATTCCTTATTCTTGCAGATATAATTAGATCTACACTTTTTCGTAATTTTTTTTGTTAGTCCGCATTGTTTATTTAGTAGCCAATCTTTGCAACACATGATAATTTTTGCGTAATGGATCTTGAAGCAGTGGATATGGACCTACATGAAGTAATTGTGCTCGTTGATGAGGTCAGTATGACGTTATGCTAACAAGGTTGTTAAATAATGCATTACTCTTTCCTATGACATTTACTTTGGCCTTCAATTTTCTATAGCAATGTAACTTATAACAGGAAAAGTAGATGCATAAGTACGAGGTTGAACTCGTTTCATTATGGAGTCACTTGCAATCTGCTGAGGCTTTTTAGATGCATTTGCTAATTGAAGCCATTTTCATTTTTACATACGAATTAAAAAACACAATAATCCAGTTAAAGGCGCCTGTACCTATCAACGGACGTATTGTCATATTGATAGAACCACCATGAACAAACTTCAGCTCGTTACTCGCACAGCAAGCGTCAAACCAACATATTGATTTGATGTTTTGCTATGCGGGTATCAAATAAGGGTTTAGTCGTATCTATCAATGGTGCTGCACTATCGAACAGCAGAATGGAGTTAACCTCTCCACAATGATTGTAAAGTGTTGACTTAGCACAATCGTACATGGGAACGTAAAGTTATGATCTGTTCGCCACTACTGCGTCTTTTGACAGACACCTAGTTATTATCAAAATAGCATTGTCGTAAGGTAACTGCACTATACAGGCTGCTGCGAATATGCATATGTAAATATACGTAAGGTATAGTCACCTGACGAATTCTGGGAGAGAAAAGGTTGAAGTGCTCTATAATAGATTTCAAACGTAGGTGATGTGGTGAAACAACCTTTGCGTTTTACCAGTAAATAAATTCATCTTCTGCAGATTGATGAAAATGATGATATGGAATGGCAGACCAGCATAACCTATGATGAATACGAAAATGCTATTAATGAAGCAGTTGAAGCACTATCCTTGCCACATTTCTGCAAAACATTTTTTCTCCATCAGGTTTGTCCTGATCTAAAAGAAATGAACTGTGTTAGTAGAAAAGAAAAATGTAGAAAATATGCATGCCTACTACAAAAGAAATATCCATGCACTAGTGAAATCAAAGAAATTCATATCCGCAGAATTATGAAACATGTGATCCCAAACATTTTTCTTCAAATTCCAGATACAAAAGAAAACCAAACTATGATCCACATCACTAAAACAGATAAAGATATTGTTCAGTATTTGGGTGGTGCTATTTTGAAATGGGGCATCAACAAGTTACCAAAAGAAGAAAGCGATTGGTGTAAAACTCAAGTTTCAACCACAAATAAACTATCATCCCACTTCGAAAAAATGAATAGAGGTTTAGTCGTGCCAAATGATGAATTTCTTAGCTTAGTTCTAAAATGTGAAAAAAAGTTCAGAGAAATGAAAGACAAAAGAAAAATTTCCCCTCCGGCAATAATAGACAAAGTATTTCAGCAAGGTATTGCAATCACAAATTCACATGAAAATGCAATAAAACAATTACTTGGACGCTATATTAAAATGCGTGCTCACATATCAACAAAACACACTGAGAAACTTAATTTACAAAAGAAACAGATGGAAAAGGCAAAAAAGAGCACTCATAGTCTCCGAAGATCACTAAAACTCTCAAATTAGATAGCAAAGTGTCTGATTGAAATGCTCAAATACATAATATCTGTGACAGTCCAATGGTTGCTTCTTTATGTTGTTTAAGATACTGGTTCAAATGATTATTATCTGACAGCAAACATGTTTTCAAAGATATTACAGTTGGCTTCGCTTAACTGGATCATTCGATTCATGTTTCTAAATTCCAAATTATAAAAGCAATCTCAACGTAAAAAAATGCTACTTTTCTGGATCAATTTTTTGTATAATTAGATTACTTTTTTACAAATAAAACAGCCAAGATACAGCTAAAAATATTTGTTGCCTTCCATGCACTGAGGATTCCCTTTTTTCTACTGCTCTTTTTCTTTGATAATCATAGACTCAATTTGGACTAATGCGTGTTATTTATCTAAGCATAGGTTCTTTGTAGGCCTGTTCGGTCTCTTCAAGCTTCCCTAATTATGTTACCTCCACTAACTCTTGAGTGGCTTTAACTTTCACAAATTTCCTTTTGTTAAGCTTCAAGGTTGGCTGTTTTTGTGTTAATAACCTGCATACTCTATAGTCGTTCTTAGTGATATGTCTATCATCCTCTCATCATCTTTCGCTCTGGTCGTGCGGGAAGAGGTTTTTAATTATGTTTAGTTGATTTAAAATGTGCTTTGGTTGATAAGTAATGACAATGTTTAAAATAACTACTGCATTGCTAAGTGTTGTACGATATTAAAATCAGTATTAGGCAAAATCTTATCGAATTCTCTGAAAGTAATCTAAAATCTTGTCTTTAATCTCAAAAACTCAATAATCTGATTAATTTTGTGGTACTAAAAGTAAACTTTTTATGTTACCGTACTGGTGTTGCAGGGAGCAGCAAAACTCGCTGTTCTTATCGTGTAAATAGTTTGTGTTACGCTTTTGCTTTGTATCGTTTTGTTGTTCATTATGATCTTGACCAGATGCAAATGACGCATGCGTCCTGTCCACTTGTGTTATTTCTGGTTACTCCGTCGCAGAGGAGTTTTAGTGTCGCGATCACTACTGTGTTTAATGTGTTCGTGTCGTCGGGGGGTAGGTTGGTTGTGATGCTGAGGGTGGAACTTGGAACCATGGGGTTGCATATGTGGAAGGGGTAATACCACGGTAAGCTGACGCCCATTTGAAATCTGACAAACACGCTCTTTAAAATTAGATTCCCCAATAACCTACGTTCTGCGATGTAAGCAGGGGAAAACAATGCGAATTTCTCTCTTTCAGTTCGATATCTGCCTCTGCCAAATGTATTAGACTTATACCATATGTAATCTCATTACAAACGCGAGTAATTCATGCAATTTTTTTTGCATCTGGTCTGGTTTCTGTTTTCGGCGATACCGGTATCTGTCAACAGCGTATGGGGGCAAGTTTGCATTATTATTATTTTTCTGCATACTCCCGTTCACTGTTGACGCTGAAGGCGGAAACTTTGTTTAGTTTGTTTATTCTTTGCTTTGCTTTTTTCGTGAAGGTGCGATCACACTGACTGGAATGCTGGGGCCATTGTGGCGTTGTGCGGCTTTGTCTGGTTGCGGCGTCGCATATGTGCTGGTGCGGTGTTGGAATGGGATGAGTCTGCGCGGCGTCTCGGGGGTCTCGGCGCCTCAGTTGGTGTGTTCGGGCCTTTATTCAGCAGGTGATTCTCTTTTTCCTTTTTTTTTTTTTTGTTATTGTTTTTTTTTTTTTTTAGGTGTCACGACCATGCGTGTTGCTCTTGTTATGGCTTCCCGAAAAGGGAAGCCATATTACTTTTGTTTGGCCATTTGTGCACTTTTTGACACTTCCAGCAGCTGTAGCTGCTAAACTACTGTTCCAATTCAAAAGTGACCTAGAGTTCAAATGTGTGTCCCACCTAGGTCTACACCTTGGTCGCCCTAACTTTCCCCGGCAGCCCCCCACTTTCTAGATAAAAAATATTTTGTTTCCGAAAAATTCTTTTTTTATGGCTTCCCGAAAAGGGAAGCCATATTACTTTTGTTTGGCCATTTGTGCACTTTTTGACACTTCCAGCAGCTGTAGCTGCTAAACTACTGTTCCAATTCAAAAGTGACCTAGAGTTCAAATGTGTGTCCCACCTAGGTCTAGACCTTGGTCGCCCTAACTTTCCCCGACAGCCCCCCACTTTCTAGAAAAAAAATATTTTGTTTCCGAAAAATTCTTTTTTTTTTTTTTTTTCTTTTTTTTTTTTTTTTTTTTTTCAACACCAAATTTTGTGCAGCCTAAGGCTTTTGAACCGCTGATGCTAGAGACTTGAAATGTTCAGGGATGGTAGATCTTATTGGGAACTTGTGCCTAACAACTTTTGGGGGGTGGCGGTCGTCAGGTTAAAGGTCAAAGGTCAAAAAACCAAATTTACCAAAACCTAATATCTTTTGAATGACTGCAGGTAGGACCTTCACATTTTCACAGTATATGCATATCAGTGTGGGGAACAAATATATGCATAACAATGACCTGTTCGTGACGTCACTTAGGGTCAAAGGTCAAATCAACGAATCTCAACAGATTTTTGTGCAGCCTAAGGCTTTTGAACCGCTGATGCTAGAGACTTGAAATTCCCAGGGATGATAGACCTCCATGTGAACTTGTGCCTAACAGCTTTTGGGGGGTGGCGGTCATAAGGTTAAAGGTCAAACGTCAATCAAACAAAATGATCAAAATTCTGATCAAACGCTAATAACTTGTGAATGGCAACTGGTAGGACCTTCAAGTTTACGGAGCAGATGCATCTCAACGAGGGTACAAAAGCACCAACAGTGATTAGTTTTGCGTGACGTCACTTGGGGTCAAAGGTCAAATACGCAAATATGTCGTTTGGCGTATAACTATTGATGGAAAACACATAGGAACTTGAAATTAATAGGGTTGGTGTGTCTTGATATGTCCTTGCAGTGTACCAACTATAAACGTTCTATGTCACGTGACTCGGGGTCAAAGGTCAAAAAAATTGGGAAGTGTTGCCAATCTTGCGCAGCCTAAGGTTTTTGAACCGTTGATGCTAGAGACTTGAAATGTTCAGGGATGGTAGATCCTATTGGGAACTTGTGCCTAACAACTTTTGGGGGGTGGCAGTCGTCAGGTTAAAGGTCAAAGGTCAAAAAACCAAATTTACCAAAACCTAATATCTTTTGAATGACTACAGGTAGGACCTTCAAATTTTTACAGTATATGCATATCAATGTGGGGAACAATTATATGCACAACAATGACCTGATCGTGACGTCACTTAGGGTCAAAGGTCAAATCAACGAACCTCAGCAGTTTTTTGTGCAGCCTAAGGCTTTTGAACCGCTGATGCTAGAGACTTGAAATTGTCAGGGATGATAGACCTCCATGTGAACTTGTGCCTAACAGCTTTTGGGGGGTGGCGGTCAACAGGTCAAAGGTCAAACGTCAATCAATTAAATTGACAAATAGTTTGATCAAACGCTAATAACTTGTGAATGGCAACTGGTAGGACCTTCAAAATTACGGAGCAGATGCATCTCAACGAGAGTACAAAAACACCAGCAATGATTGGTTTTGCGTGACGTCACTTGGGGTCAATGGTCAAATACGCAAATATGTCGTTTGGCGTATAACTATTCATTCAAAACACATAAGAACTTGAAATTGATAGGGTTGGTGTGTCTTGATATGTTCTTGCAGTGTACCAACCATGAACGTTCTATGTCACGTGACTCGGGGTCAAATGTCAAAAAACCGATAAATGTTGCCAATCTTGCGCAGTCTAAGGCATTTGAACCCCTGATGCTAGAGGCTTGAAATGTTCAGGGATGATAGACCTCGACGTAAACTTGGGTCTCACAACTTGCGGGGGGGTGGCAGTCAAGTGGTTTGGGGTCAAAAGTCAATAAAAAAAAAATGTTCACATGCTCATAATTGTTAAATGACAACAGCTAGGACCTTCAAATTATTGGAGGATATTTATCTCAATGTGGGTAAAATATCAATATAATGAAGGGTTACTCCAGAGCACCTGACTTGGAGTCAAACGTAAAAAACGGGAAATTTCAGGAAACCTCATGAAAGTCAAGCAAATTTATCTAATCCGTTAGAGGGCAGTAGGGTAACATGTTTTTGAGCTATTTTGGCTTAAAACTTTTTCATTCGTGAGTGAGCCGTATGAGTTTGTGGTTAAAGTGACGTTTTAAGCAGCAATAAGGGGCACATGGGAATTGGCCAAGTGGTTGGTGCATTGGACTCATGACTTAGCTTTGTGGATTCCTCGCATTGAAACTGTGTTCGCATTGCGGCGAAGAGTTTGTTAGAGTAATAGCTAGCATAATCCGCTATCAGATTATCAAGCTTGTGGTTTCGCGAAATTGGTTGTAATTGCCGTGTTTCCCCGATAATAAGACCTACCCGCAAAATAAAACCTAGCGTGATTTTTGAGGATGATTTTAATGTAAGCCCTACCCTTAAAATAAGCCCTAGTTGAGAGCGGCAGAAAGACGAAAAAGTTAAACATTCTTTTTTTATATTTATTCAAACTGCTTTAATGCGGTGTATGCCATCCTTTTCAAAAAATTCTTGAATAAATTGTTGTTAATGAGTTTCTGAATAAAAAACATGTTAATGGCAAGTAAATGTAGATCTTTTTTCGTAAATTCTGTTTATTTAAAATCTCGTAATTTTTACTTTGTAACTTCATTTTTTGATATATCAAAATAATACATCCCATTTTATGCCGCGATTTCTTGGCCCTTAGAAACGAGCACAAGCTCCATGATTTGATTTCGTTTTGTGTGAATGCAGTCGTCCTTGCAGCTGCACAAATCCTTCAAGAATCATGGCGTTTATTGTTTGAATTTACTGCAAGATTTGCCAGCTTGTTGGAAATGTCAGACAAACAAGATCATTTTGCTGCAGACTTGTGTAGCATTGTGCCGGCCGATTAGCTCAGTTGCTAAGCCCACCCTATCGGTGCGGGAGGTGTGAGGTTCAATTGCGTGGTCGGCCAAATCGTCACAGTGTCGCCAACGGCTCGCCACCGTTGCGACGTTTGTTCGGAGTTGTGTAGCCCAAGCGCTGCGCCGCGTAGGTGGGCTCCGCCACTCGTTACACGCTTGGGCGTAATATGTCGAGTATAATGAAGATTTGATTTTTTGTGCAGCATCATCACTGTACACGTGAAGAAATTTAAGGATAATAGTTTTATTGAGATTTCGATGATTGTATTACAGAAATGTAAAAAGTCGTTACAATATTATTAAGTTTCTGGAGCACAGGCTGCAGGAAATTAAACTTACTTCATGTGTGATAATGCCCACCTATACTTTGCAGGGATTTGTTGTTTTTTTAAGTTGTAAACGCGAAGTCGCTGTGCTGTTCCCTTAGACGTTTGGGTCCCTAGTAAGCTTGATCGGGAAGCCATAAGCGGGTGCTTGCAGCTGCCATCTAGTTTTTTTTTTTTTTTTTTTTTTCAACACCAAATTTTGTGCAGCCTAAGGCTTTTGAACCGCTGATGCTAGAGACTTGAAATTTTCAGGGATGGTAGATCTTATTGGGAACTTGTGCCTAACAACTTTTGGGGGGTGGCGGTCGTCAGGTTAAAGGTCAAACGTCAAACAACCAAATTTACCAAAACCTAATATCTTTTGAATGACTACAGGTAGGACCTTCACATTTTCACAGTATATGCATATCAATGTGGGGAATAATTATATGCATAACAATGACCTGTTCGTGGCGTCACTTAGGGTCAAAGGTCAAATCAACGAATCTTAACAGATTTTTGTGCAGCCTAAGGCTTTTGAACCGCTGATGCTAGAGACTTGAAATTCCCAGGGATGATAGACCTCCATGTGAACTTGTGCCTAACAGCTTTTGGGGGGTGGCGGTCATAAGGTTAAAGGTCAAACGTCAATCAAACAAAATGATCAAAATTCTGATCAAACGCTAATAACTTGTGAATGGCAACTGGTAGGACCTTCAAGTTTACGGAGCAGATGCATCTCAACGAGGGTACAAAAGCACCAACAGTGATTAGTTTTGCGTGACGTCACTTGGGGTCAAAGGTCAAATACGCAAATATGTCGTTTGGCAAATAACTATTGATGGAAAACACATAGGAACTTGAAGTTAATAGGGTTGGTGTGTCTTGGTATGTCCTTGCAGTGTACCAACTATAAACGTTCTATGTCACGTGACTCGGGGTCAAAGGTCAAAAAAATCGAAAAGTGTTGCCAATATTGCGCAGCCTAAGGCTTTTGAACCGTTGATGCTAGAGACTTGAAATGTTCAGGGATGGTAGATCCTATTGGGAACTTGTGCCTAACAACTTTTGGGGGGTGGCGGTCGTCAGGTTAAAGGTCAAAGGTCAAAAAACCAAATTCACCAAAACCTAATATCTTTTGAATGACTACAGGTAGGACCTTCAAATTTTCACAGTATATGCATATCAATGTGGGGAACAAAAATATGCACAATAATGACCTGTTCGTGACGTCACTTAGGGTCAAAGGTCAAATCAACGAACCTCAACAGTTTTTTGTGCATTTGAAGGTTTTTGAACCGCTGATGCTAGATACTTGAAATTCCCAGGGATGATAGACCTCCATGTGATCTTGTGCCTAACAGCTTTTGGGGGTGGTGGTCAACAGGTCAAAGGTCAAACGTCAATCAAGTAAATTGACAAATAGTTTGATCAAACGCTAATAACTTGTGAATGGCAACTGGTAGGACCTTCAAGTTTACGAGCAGATGCATCTCAACGAGAGTACAAAAACACCAGCAATGATTGGTTTTGCGTGACGTCACTTGGGGTCAATGGTCAAATACGCAAATATGTCGTTTGGCGTATAACTATTCATTCAAAACACATAAGAACTTGAAATTGATAGGGTTGGTGTGTCTTGATATATCCTTGCAGTGTACCAACCATGAACGCTTTATGTCACGTGACTCATGATCAAAGGTCAAAAAACCGAAAAATGTTGCCAATCTTGCGTAGTCTAGGGCATTTCAACCGCTGATGCTAGAGGCTTGAAATGTTCAGGGATGATAGACCTCGACGTAAACTTGGGTCTCACAACTTGCGGGGGGTGGCAGTCATGTGGTTTGGGGTCAAAAGTCAATAAAAAAAAAATGTTCACAAGCTCATAACTGTTAAATGACAACAGCTAGGACCTTCAAATTATCGGAGGATATTTATCTCAATGTGGGTAGAATATTAATATAATGAAGGGTTATTCCAGAGCGCCTGACTTGGAGTCAAACGTAAAAAACGGGAAATTTCAGGAAACCTCATGAAAGTCAAGCAAATTTATCTAATCCGTTAGAGGGCAGTAGGGTAACATGTTTTTGAGCTACTTTGGCTTAAAACTTTTTCATTCGTGAGTGAGCCGTATGAGTTTGTGGTTAAAGTGACGTTTTAAGCAGCAATAAGGGGCACATGGGAATTGGCCAAGTGGTTGGTGCATTGGACTCATGACTTAGCTTTGCGGATTCCTCGCATTGAAACTGTGTTCGCATTGCGGCGAAGAGTTTGCTAGAGTAATAGCTAGCATAATCCGCTATCAGATTATCAAGCTTGTGGTTTCGCGAAATTGGTTGTAATTGCCGTGTTTCCCCGATAATAAGACCTACCCGCAAAATAAAACCTAGCGTGATTTTTGAGGATGATTTTAATGTAAGCCCTACCCTTAAAATAAGCCCTAGTTGAGAGCGGCAGAAAGACGAAAAAGTTAAACATTCTTTTTTTATATTTATTCAAACTGCTTTAATGCGGTGTATGCCATCCTTTTCAAAAAATTCTTGATTAAATTGTTGTTAATGAGTTTCTGAATAAAAAACATGTTAATGGCAAGTAAATGTAGATCTTTTTTCGTAATTTCTGTTTATTTAAAATCTCGTAATTTTTACTTTGTAACTTCATTTTTTGATATATCAAAATAATACATCCCATTTTATGCCGCGATTTCTTGGCCCTTAGAAACGAGCACAAGCTCCATGATTTGATTTCGTTTTGTGTGAATGCAGTCGTCCTTGCAGCTGCACAAATCCTTCAAGAATCATGGCGTTTATTGTTTGAATTTACTGCAAGATTTGCCAGCTTGTTGGAAATGTCAGACAAACAAAAAGATTTTGCTGCAGACTTGTGTAGCATTGTGCCGGCCGATTAGCTCAGTTGCTAAGCCCACCCTATCGGTGCGGGAGGTGTGAGGTTCAATTGCGTGGTCGGCCAAATCGTCACAGTGTCGCCAACGGCTCGCCACCGTTGCGACGTTTGTTCGGAGCTGTGTAGCCCAAGCGCTGCGCCGCGTAGGTGGGCTCCGCCACTCGTTACACGCTTGGGCGTAATATGGCGAGTATAATGAAGATTTGATTTTTTGTGCAGCATCATCACTGTACACGTGAAAAAATTTAAGGATAATAGTTTTATTGAGATTTCGATGACTGTATTACAGAAATGTAAAAAGTCGTTACAATATTATTAAGTTTCTGGAGCACAGGCTGCAGGAAATTAAACTTACTTCATGTGTGATAATGCCCACCCATACTTTGCACGGATTTGTTGTTTTTTTAAGTTGTAAAAGCGAAGTCAATCACCTGTTCCCTTAGACGTTTGGGTCCCTAGTAAGCTTGTTTTTTTGTTTTTTTTTTGTGTGTGTGTACTACTATCTTCATATCGCATGTTTTAACGCTTTGTCGTTGTGTCGTTTCCTCCTTTTCTTGAGTTTCTCTTTCTATTAATGTGTTCGACGGTACCTTCTTTTTTTTTTCAAGAATAAAAAGCTTGATTGATTGACTTGAGAAAGTTGTCAGAAAGCGGTTACTGGTTGATTAGGTATAGATTCTACCAGTATGTTTCCTTTTCTTACGTGCTGTAAATAAATCTTCCTGACTGCAGAGAATTTGCTTTTTTAACAAATGAACCAAATTCAAAATCCTATTTCTTGAAAAAATGTTTCCAGGTACTCAGTACCACTAGTAGTGATTAACTACTAAGATACCGGTATTAATCGATTTTATGAAATGGTTCAAGCTTGTGACGACAGTAAATATCTACAAACAACTCATCTAATGTAAACTTGTTTTAACAACTACCGGTATATATACTACAAATAAGCATTTTATTGTATATGTTACAGCTGTTACAATAGAATTTATGGTAGACCTAGTAATGATAACACATGGTAGACCAATAAACCAGTCTTCACCTAAATATGTGCCACCAATTGCTTCATCAAATAACGGCATGATACATAAACTAACACTTACCGGTACAGGTATACTGGTCCTTAAAATGCAAAACAGCATTTAATTGGTCAACAGATAAATAAGCTAATATGTTCAAAAGTTTGTTGTTCTCTAGCTCTCTAGTAACATCTGCCAGTTGATACTAGCAGTAACTTGTACATCAGTGCACTGGTGTATGGCCTAGCCCTTGTCCATGCTACAGAGTGAAAATGATATTGGTTAAAGATGATAGTGTACGGAAACTGTATGGATCCAAACCCATGGTACATAGGTATTGATCTATTCTCAGATTTTTTTCCACATCATACCAACCGGTATAGCAAGTAACTGCATATGACATTACTAAAACACAATACCGGTTTGAAAAGTAGGCAAAGTACTATAAAGTTATCATTAAAATTTCCAATACAGTAAAAGTACGCTCCACATATCACTTAATAGAAATATTTAACTTTCTGCCTAAAACAACTTCCAGAATGGATAAAACGCTCCTTTCTTCTCATCTTCTAGCGTTCAGTACACCCTGAACCATTAGCGATTCAGCGAAGAAATCAGCACTACCCCTACCGCTACTAGGTGGCGCAATTTTAAAACCGTTGACACTGCCTTTGTAACGAGCCTTCCAGACTACTAATTTAGAGACTGTGGTTGTGTGATTGTCCAAAATCTGTTTGTTGTTTTCTTGCACAATACTTCATTTACACACGGAACTTCTTGCAAAATTCAAGCAAATAGTCGCGTTACGTCATTGCCTTTTTCTTGCATTTTTTGTTGCCTTCACAGACCTAGCGCTGGTACAGAGCTCAGTTTTAAATTTTTGTTTGAAACTAGCGCAGCGAAACGAGGCGCTTTTTAACAATTTTATTTTGTGGTTGCTAAAATTTAAGTTGGAAGTTGAGTGAATACTGCCCTCAATCACCTTGATTTTAAATTTGCTTCTACCGCTTCTATTGTTGTTTACAATTTTCCGTTCAAGTTATCGCCTTTAAGACCCAGTTGAAAGAAGATCAAAAACAAATACAAGAATAGGATGTTTACAGTCTGGTTGTTTCTGAATTGGCAGTTGAAGTGAAGACCCGTCTGGCTCCCCCTGTTACTTGTTCAATTAGTGTTGCTGTTAAGAACAGCTGTAAACAATTTTTCCATATTTTGGAACCTCTTCGATAGCAATAAGCCTTTACCAGTGGCGTAGCGAGGGTATCCTGCCCCCCGGGGCAAACAAAAATTTTGCGCCCGCTGTGTTTTACAATTCTATGATTATCTGTACCAGCAGATTCGTCTTGTCTTCGTATATCGGCCGATTGTCTTTTTGCATAGCCATTACTTTAAAAAATTTTTTTCGTAAATTTTCTAGATTCATTCAAAAACGCTTCAAATTGGGCTCGCCGTTTTCGACCCTGAGCTCCACTCAGTGCCGTAGCAGCTCAACTTTGGCCCCCCCAAAAAAACCCTTTCAAGTCCCCAATACTTGGCTTTCGATATGAATTGTTTTAGGTTTTTCCAGGGGTAACAACTCAGTTTCTCACCACAATGCGAATACTGTGGTAAAATTAAAACATATAACGCGTTATCACTGTGTAAAAATAAAAGGTGTAATTTTAAGACAAGTTTGTTACACCCAATTCCTTTTCCATTAAAATCGTTTAGCTCAGGGTTTTTCTACCTTTTTCTGCTCATGGCCCACTAAAATGATAAAATATGATGGTGGCCCAATAACTTTTGCTAAAAGGTACAAAGTCAACGTGATGGCATGATTAGGGAATGCTGATGTCGCTCTCTAGTCAAGCTCTGTGGCCCACTGTTGGGCCACGGCCAATAGGTTGAATACCTCCGGTCTAGCTAGAGCGCACTTTTTCGTACACAGATGTTCTTTTGACAGCATCATAATCTGGAGATCGGGCGCATTAACTTTCGATTGACAACATGGCCAGCGAAGAACCAATCGGATGGCCGAGTGGATAGAGCGTGTGCTTCTGAGCCTGAAGGAGTGAATAGACTGAGGGTTTGATCACAAGTCAAGTCAAACCAATGACTTAAAAATTGGTATTCACAGCTTTCCAACTAGAGTAGACATTCAGCATTAAAGGGATAGTGTTAAGAAAGCCGTCAAGTTTGCTTGTGCCGTTGGGAAAAACACTTAACGAGATTCCCCCATCTAAGTGCGGTAGGTAGACAGATGGCCGGCAACTCCTAAGGGAGCTCGTGTAGCGCCCCATTGCTTTCTGTGATAGGTGGATAAAAATGCCAACAAATGGAAAGAAAAAAGATAGTCTGCTGTTTGCCATATTAGATGTAATAAACGTTTTAATAAATTTCAGTTTTCTGAAGCTTTGTTCAGCACTGGTAACAGTAACAACGCATTTTGTAAACTCGAGAAGCAAGGCAAGCGAGCACTTACAGGTATTACTATTGAATTAAAAGTTCAACGGTGTTGAAGGGAGACTGCCAAACGAGCTTGTGTCGTTCTAATCAGCAACCATCTGATATAAATATCAAATGCAATAGACTCCAGCCGTGAATCGAACCCGTCGCAAAGAATCTGAACCTGCGTGCGGTATTGCCAGATCATATTGCTGACAATGGCTGTTCATGCACGAAGCTGCTGGGTGTAAACAGCAATGCAAAGACAGAAGCGACATCACATGTCAGCTTAAAACTTTCTAGTATCGACATAATAGCCTGGTCCACCAGTTGTTTTAAAAAGGTTGCTTTGAATCTCTTCCTCAGAAGCTGTACGATATAGATTTGCATCGTAACTAAACATTCTCTTTTTCTATTTTCATTCTCTTTTTTTTTACTTTTTGATTGAGGAAGACCGGACCAATGTCCAATTCCTGCGCTATTTCAAAAGCACACGTTTTCAAACTAGCAAATCCTTTTTCAATGAACTTTTGTATTCGATGTCAGATTATGGTTGCTGACACAGAAATAGGGTAGGATTGAATTTAATTTACCGATCGGATGGCGGAGTGGATAGAGCATCTGCTTCTAGATTGGTGGACTCCGGGATTCAATTCCGGGTCCGGTCAAACCAATGACTTGAAAATTGGTATTCACAGCTTTTTTGGTTGACGTTCAGCATAATGGATAGCGCGAAACAAGCGGCAAGTTCGCTTGTTGTGCTGTTGGGAAAGGCACTAAACGGGATTACCCCGTCTAGGTGTGGTAGATCGATGGTCGGCAACTCCTAAGCGAGCTCGTATAGCGCCCCGTCGATTTTTCGTGATAGGAGAATAAAATTGCGAATAAATAAAAAATAAATAGATAAAATTTTAAATCTGCTCACAAGGTGTTAATGAATTTGAATTTAATTTTTTCAAGAGGAATGAATTTGAATTTAAGCTTTGAAAAATGATTGCATCCAACTCTGCACCGGCCTCCTTTTTCAAGTCCTACGCGCACTCTTACACACAGTGTATTGTTTATGACATCATTATGCAGTTTATGACGCTATTTGAAAGTAAACGATAGCGAAAAATTTTAAACCTGAAATATATAGAATCTGAGCGCAAAAAATCCCATTCGAAGTGATTCGCCAAGCAAAACTTTGTTTTTGAATTGATGCAACTTCGGGTCCTTCAAGACAATTTGGGGCCCCTTTTGGCAGTGTGGGCCCCCCCCAATTGGGGGGTTTGGGGGGCGGCTGCTACGGCTCTGGCTCCACTCTCTTTTTTTGGCATAATCTTCTACCAGTTGAATCGCTAACAATGTAAACTCTAAAAACGCTTATCTGTTTTTAGAAATTAGAGATATTTTATTTAACGGTGCGGCAATTTTTCTGAGCCAGAGACGGGCTGGTGAAAACTTATCACATGCAATCCCTTGAGTACAATCAGAAGACAATGTGGAGAGAGATGCAGAACGAAATTGGCAGTTTTTGGCAAAATTACATTTTTTGCTCTAATACTGTAGAATAGATCGTCCCAACTTAATGTCAAGGATGCAAAAGACACACTACAGGACTCCCCCATCCAGGGCTTAAAAGAGGGGGCTGGGGATTACAGGGGGCAATCTGGCCCGGGCCCATGGGTGTGTAGGAGTCCATGAAAGTGCATTTCGGGGGCCCATCATAGAGGTCCCAAAGTAGTGTGGTGAGAGATTCCCTTAGCTGTCGAAGAGCCCCGGCTTTCATTTGGAGGCCCCGAATTATGGTTGAAGACCTTTTTGTTATTTCTGGAGAGGCCACATAGCCGTCAAGGGTCCCTGGTTTCCATTTGAGGTCACCCAATTTCGGGTGAAGACCTTTTTTTTTCGGAGACCACTTAGCCGTCAAGGGGACCAAGATTCCATTTAAGGGCCGAGAATTGTGGGTGAAGACCTTTCTTCTTTTTTTTTTGGAGACGACAACATCCCAACGGTCGGCTAGGGGCCCACACTGGGGAAAGCTGCCCACATCAAACTGCAAAGCTTTTTCGCTCAAAATCTCAACAAGAAGTTTGACCGTCGATCTGGAAAAAAGGATATCCAGAAAACGGAATTGCATTTCATATAGAGCAGTCAAGCGCTCAGCTACAATTTTGTCCTATGATACCGCAATTCTTTCACAGTTTTAAGTAAATTATCTCAGCAGCAGCAGCAACGGGGCTGCGCTTCGCAACCCCTAACTTGTCAGATTTTTCCCTATTTTCTCATTCTGTGATTGCTGGCAAATATTCAAAATATCCGCATTGGAAATCATAGTCTACACACCAATCACGGTAACAAAACAATACAAACTACAAAAGAAAACACCCAGAAAAGGCCATTGAGGCAAAGGTTCAGTTTTGTTAATGCTTCGATCGGCACTTGTCCGCTGTATTATCAGAAACGGCCTATTGGTTAAAAAAGTTTAGGATCACTGTGGTGTAGGTTTAGCACAGTGTTACAACGAACGACTATACGCGTATCTTAATTGACTTACTAACAATCTTTAGTATCCATCCAACGCTAAAATAATGAAATCTAATACTGTAGATACCTATGGCTTCTTTACTTTTCTTCTAGTGGAGTTCTATTTCCTTCTGTTTATCATTATTCTTGTTTATTTGCACGCCAAAGTAAGACAGTAGCGGTTTTGCAATTGTAAACAAAATACTAAATATTTCAAGTCTTTCACAATTGGCACATTGGAAGACCATAAAAGAGCAAATTGCTCATCGAGTCATAGCCACCTTTGCTTCTTCATATTTTATATCTATAGTGTCTTTGCCACATGACCTATAGCAAAGAAACCATTGACATACCTTCCACGAATTTTTTCTGCCCAGCAAAACGAACAAAAGAAGAAAAGAAAATGCACAAACTATACGAAAACAGTGAATCAATAAAAAGCTACAACAACAAAACAATCTATACAATATTCAGAGGTGGGCATTTTTTAAAAATTGGTTGAAGCGCAGCGCAACAAAGCGCAAAAGTTCTGTCAAGTCATGAAACGCAACGCAACTAGCGCAACCTAATTTTTAAATTGACTGAAGCGCAACGCAACTTTCGCAATCAATTATTTTTTTGCATTAAAGCCTGGGTCACACGAGGCTAGTTTACTAGCGCTAGTGACTAGCGGCTAGTACTAGCCATTTCGAACTAGCGGCTAGTAAAACCTCAAGACTGGTCACACGAGGCGAATGAGTGGTTAATCAATTTGCTAGTAAAAGTGCATTCTTGTTGGACTAGGGCCTATGTGAACTGGTAGCCTACCGGTAGCTGATGAATAGGTATGCCTAAAACGCAGCGCAAAGTAATCAACCGGCTAGTTCGTGAGGCATGTGCCGAAGTTGGAGAGGAAATTCTAAAAGAAGTTGAAGGGGAAAAGGAAAGAAAGTGGGTGAAAAAATGGGTCGCAAGAAGGGAAAAGTATGGAGCATCCAACACTCTGCTGAGGGAGTTGGCTACAGAAGACCCACGCATGTACAAAAACGTTTTGAGAATGAATTCGGATAGATTCGATATGTTGCTGGAGATGGTTGCGCCAAAAATTTCAAAACAAGACAGTGCTATGAGGATGGCTATTCCATGAAAAACTAAACTGGAAGTAACGCTGCGGTACATGGCAAGTGGTGACAGTCTCCATTCCCTTGCGCTGCTGTTCCGAGTCCCGCATAATACAATTTCCACCTTTTTACCCAATGTGCTGCAAGCAATTTATGATTCACTGACGCCATATATCAAAGCAAGTTTGAATTACAATTACGTATTGAACTATTGAACGCATATTGCATAGTTATGAATTACCTACTTTTTATCGCTTAAAAGTGCATTAAACCTCTGGCAGTTTTAATAATTGTTCAAAAATCAAAAAAGGATATAGTTTTTAAAATTTTTTCGCACCAATATGGCACTTTTCCATTCCATTCTTCATAAGTTATTAAGCTTTTTGTTTCTTTATATTTTCCCGAGATTTCCGACGCAAGCGAAACGTTTATGCTAAAATTTGTTATCTCAAGTGTCAAACGCAGCACTCTATTGATCATAATAGGTTTGTAATAACGAAAATTGTTATCAGGAAACGAACTGTAAACAAAGGCATTAAAAAATCGTGGTTAAGGAGTTTTTGTCAATGCAGCAGGTGGCAGGTGCCAAAAAGTCCATCGCTGCTAATTAGTACCGTAATTACATATGAAAAAACGTAGCTTGCTGCTGCAAAGAATCAGTTGCAGAACAGTACGAGTTTCCTTCAACGTTCATCTTGATAACTGAAGGAGAAACATAGTCATTGGTAGCGGTACCGGTATGAAAAGGTTGATGAACCACTACCGAGGGAGATGGCTGTGTCATGCTCATGTCCATTATCCTAAGTCTTTCCTGAGTGATGAGGCTTTGAATTTTTTCTTGCAGAGTGACAAAGCTTCTGATAAGCAATTCACGCAACTGCAACGCTACGTGCTGGCCAAATTGAGAATATTGATCTTCCGTTTCTGCAACATTAGTCATTTTAGCGATCTCGTGCAGCTTTGAGATAGCATTGTCAAACCTTCCTTTGCCTTTAGGAGGTGTCTTCTTCTTTAACTTCTTTGGGGTTCATCCTTTGGAGCATTTTCGACGTTAGGTGATTTTGCATTATTTACTGAGGTACCGGTACCGGTGTTTGATTTTTGCCCTTCATCTTGCGATGGATTTTGAATGACGCTGAACGTTTCATCTTCAGCTTGATCGTCGTTGTTTGTTGGGATAGCAGCTACAGCTGATAAATCCTTAAATGAAAAAAAAAAAATACAATTGTGAATCATTTTACGGTTGGCTGATGAATGATACTGGTAATTATTTTTATAGGCCCCGGACTCGTTAGAGGAATGGCAATCGATCCAAAATTCATTTGAAGAAAAGTGGAATTTTCCGAAGTGCTGCGGAGCGATCGATGGCAAGCATGTTCGGATTGTTCGTCCGCCTAATAGCAATTCAGCATACTTCAATTACAAAGGTACATTCAGTCTCATTTTGTTTGCTCTGGTGGACGCAGAATACTGCTTTCGTTTCATCGACGTGGGAAGTGATGGAAGAGCTTCCGACAGCACAATCTTCAAAAACTCTTCCCTCAACGTGGTAATGGAAAAAAAGCTACTAAATTGGCCCGAAGATGGATTTTGCCTCGGAGATGATGCGTTTCCACTCCGTACCAATTTGCTCAAGCCGTATAGCAAAAGAAAATTATCACTACAACAAAAAATCTTCAATTATCGGTTATCCAGAGCTCGGCGAGTGGTAGAAAATGCTTTTGGTATTCTAGCATCGAGATTCCGCATTTTTTTAAGGCCGATAGATTTAAAAGTAAACACTACAGAAACCCTTATTAAGGCTGCGTGTGCCTTACATAACTGGCTTCGCATAACTTCGCCACAATACTTTCCAAGTGGTTCTGTTGACGAAGAGGATCTGGACAATGGTAGCGTCAAACCTGGATCGTGGCGAAAAGAATTGGTCAATCCTCTCGTGTCTGTAAACCGTGAAATCGTTGGTTATCTATCCAACAACCCCGGGAACAACCCTGAAAGACTTCGCAGCCAGTATGCAAGAGCGTTTTGCACAAGCTTATCTGTTCCATGGCAGTTGCGACAATTACATTTGTAAATATCATCGTCCTAAATGATATGTTCGAGTGTACCTGTATTTTTTTGTCCCAGCAGGGCCTTGCTGTGTATGTACCGGTACCAGTACATGTGTAGCGTACGTAATTTAAATTATGCTGAATGCTTTGATAAACTCTGTCATACTCTTTCGCAATAAATGCGTTTCATGATAACAAATGTTTGATTTATCAGCAGGTACGGTAGGCTACCTGGCCAGTTACCAAGTTTGAAGATGATTCTCTGCCGGATGCGACATTTCGCCAAAAGGAATCGGCTTTTTCAAACCAAATAAGCTTTGGCTTATGGATGTCTTCCGTTCCGGCCCCACTCTTTTTTGACCGCTTAATCTTGTTCACTTCAAGTCTATACGCGTCTCTCAAACTCTTAAATTTTTTTTTCAGTAATTCGTGATCAACTGAAAGTCCTTCATCATTAACTTCTTGAACCAACCTATCAAAACCATGTTCCCTCGCGTTTTTTGTACCATAATTTTCGTCCCACACATTCCACAAAACATCGTATTTTTGATAAATGTCCAAAAATTGTATTATTTCATCTCCAGACCATTTCAAAACATTCCTTTTCGCCATTTTCAGTGACTCAATATGTCTCAGTCGAAAATATTGGTGTCTCGAACGCAAAATCTGTTTGTGTCGTCACAGTTTTGCATTATTCGATTTTCACAAACTCGCTAGCTAGTAAAAACTAGCAGGATCAGGATCAATTTTATTGTTAACTTCAAAGGCATAGATCAAAACATAACAATAACAAAAGAAAAATAACAAAGTAAAATTAAATAAATAAGTAAACGAGCACAAATCTATTTTGAGAATAAAGCTAACAGAAGCTGTGAAGGGACCAAAAGGTCTTCGAGTCAAACAGCTCCACAAAAGATGATTATAAAACTTCTGCGTTTGTTTACTATTTTTTTATTACAATAAAAGAGAAAAAAAGGGCAAACAGACTGTACCAAAGCTTCTACTGAGCTTATGTATTATATGCATCACTTAATAACGCTTTATAAGTATTTCGAAATTTGGAGTAAGAAAGTTGTTTTAATTTTTTCTCAATGTTATTCCAAATTTTTACGCCGGTATATGTGAAAGATTTTTGAAATCTGGTCAAACGAAATCTGGGAATATAATATTTTAGCTCTTGAATACTTCTCGTTGTATGTTGATGAACTTCAGAGGGTTTAATAAACTTATTATTAAAAGTAGTTGGAAGGCGAGATTTTTCATACAAATACATGAGACTCGCTATTTCTAGTTTGCAAAGATCATGAACTTTCAATTTGTTTAAATTTTTATATGATAAGGATATGTGATCACATTTGCGACACCCCACTATTGCTCTAACAGCATTGTTTTGAAGAAGTTGCAACTGTTTTTGTGAGCTTCTAGGTGATGTAGAGCCCCAAACAGTTAAACCATAAAGAAGATGTGGCTGCACTAAAGTATAATATAAAGACAGCATTGTCTTGGCTGGAAGATACTTTCTAACTCTCCAAAGTATCCCGGTAGCTCTTGCAATCTGTGAGTTAGTCTTTTCAGTATGAAATTTAAAGTTAAGATAGTGATCTATATAAATTCCAAGATATTTTACACTATTTTGCGAATTTACATAATAACCATCAATATTGATTTGAAATTTAATTGGAGGGTCGTTTAGAGTGGGTTGGATAATTAATAAAGAAGATTTCTGGGGGTTAATCGTAAGTTGGTTACTTATCATCCAATTCGTGACTTTAATCATTTCGTTATTTACAGAATTTTGTAATTCTTGTACGGTTTTAGCTTCGATCAATAAGCATGTATCATCTACGTACAGCCTAGGAGTACATTCTACAGCATATTGAAAATCATTCACATAAATAATGTATAATAAGGGTCCCAAAATTGACCCTTGTGGTACACCCATAGTTAAACGTTCTAGATTGGAACATACGTTGTTTATATTTACAAATTGCATGCGATCGCTCAAATAGCTTGTTAGTAGCTGAAGTGCAATCCCTCTAATCCCGTAATGTTCTAATTTTAAAAGGAGGCGTTGATGTGAGACAGTATCAAAAGCTTTCCGAAGATCAAGTAAAACAAGAGATGACAGAATTTTTTTATTGAAATTGTCATATAAAGATGTTGTGATATCTAATAGGGCGTGCGTGGTGGAATGTTTAGCTCGAAACCCGTACTGATAAGGATTAAATACATGATTTTTTTCTAAAAATGATATTATTCTAATTTTAATCAACTTTTCTAAGATTTTAGATAAGCAAGGTAGTACCGAAATTGGACGATAATTAGATGATGAAAGTTCATCATCTGCTTTGTAAATAGGAGTTACCGCCGCAATTTTTAGGGCGTCAGGAAAAATGCCGTATTCAAAGGAGAATGCGTAAAAGTAAAGCCAAGTACGGCGCTAGCACATTCCCAGCAATCTTAATAAAGTAAGAGGGCACTGCATTATTTTTTGCAGATTTTTTACATTTTAAAGAATTAATTATGTTAAATATCTCATTGCTTTGCGGCGGATTTAAAAAAATTGAGCTTTGAATGCGATTTTGCAAATAAGATTTGCAATGGTTTGGGTTTGTCGTAATAATTTTATCTGCTAGCATTTTGCCTACATTTGCAAAATACTTGTTAAATTTTTCCACTACATCAAATACATTTTCTATTATTTTACCTTCATGCCTTAATTTAGTAGGTGCATCAGAGAACCGTGTATGTTTTTTACTAGCAGGTAAAATTAATCGCAATGTTTCCCACAGTTTCTTTGGGTTAGACCTGTGTTCATTGATTTCGTCATGGAAATAATTTTTTTTGCTAATTGTTTTTAAATGGGTTAGTTTGTTAGCGTATCTTTTGTAGAAATCAATTTTTAATGTATCTCCACTTTTGTAGTGAGTATTATACAACTTCTGCTTATGACGTATGGAAGTAAAAATACCTTTTGTTATCCAGGGCTTCTGTAGCAACCGTTTATGTTTTCTACTAACAGTGCTAAAAGGCGCATGACGATTAATTACATTTAAGATACATTGGTTAAATTTATCAAATTCTAGATTGAAATTTACGGGGTTAATTTCGGGCGACAAATTCATATGAGATTCCAGCTTAGCATTCAAATCGTCACAAAATTTCGCTGCTTCGAAATTTTTGAAATTACGAGTTTGCAATGAATTATTACCACCGGTGGGTTTATTACGTTCATTTCGGGAGTGATTAGTTTTCAAAATAGCAAACGTTAACGAGTGATCAGAAATGTGGTAATCGATTACTCCGGGGATAACTTCAAAATCCTTTTCGTTCGTTAAAATATGATCAAGTAAAGTTTCAGTTTGATGTGTAACACGTGTCGCAGTAGTTATGACAGAGAAACAGTTGTTACTTTTAAGAATTAGGTTATATTTTTTTGCCAGATTTTCTTGATGGTTATTTAATAAGGTATTGACATTCGTATCGCCTATAATATAATACTGTTTGTGTTCCAGGTTTAAATCCGCTAAACAATCATTTAGTTTTTGCAGAAACTCTTCTTCATTATTACATGAGGGATGTCTGTAAATACAGCCGAGAATACGTTTTGAGTGGAATGAATCTATATCAGAAAATTCAAGCCACATCTCCTCAACCCCAGCTACACCTAATTTTGTAGTTTTAATCAAATCAAATGTTGTATCGTGTTGGATATATATTGCTACACCACCTACTACAGTCGGGGAGTTACAATGAAAAAACTTGTACCCTGGCAGCTCGATGTTAGTAAGAGGGACATCTGCTATGCGAGTTTCTGTAATGCATAAAATATCTGGCTGAATGGTCAAATTTAAAATTAGGTCATAAAGCTCATCAAAATGTTTTTGTAGGGATGAAATATTCAAATGTATTATGAAAAACTTATTTTTTTTATCAATTATTAGGTTTTTCATGGTATAGTCAGTAATGCTGCAAGGTCTAATATTAGGGGGAATTACAGAAGCTAGATTATCAATTATATCATTAATTGAAATTTCATTATCGCTCATTTGAACTGTTTGACTCGAAGAAGAATTAACATCATTTGAAAAGTAAATACTGTAGTACAATAATTCTCTACTAGACAGTCCTAGCTGCATTATAAGTAAACATATTAGCAAACAATTAAAATAAAATATCACTCACAAAAAAGTAAAGTTATTCACTATCAGAAGCAGAATCTGAGCAGACATTTGTCGACTCAGCATTGTTGTTGCTATACCTGGCATTATCAATGTACAGGCAATAAGTTGCTTTTTCAATTCGCCAGACTGCTCGTCTTCCGTTCTTTTTTGCTTGTTTGTATGCAGGAAGGAGTAGTTTCTTCTGCTGTTGCAACACACGTGGTAAATGTTCGGTAACGTAGACATAGTCAGCTGTACCTTCAGATTTTGTTTTTCTTTCTTCGTTGTAAGCCCTTAGATTTTTTAGCGACCTCATGATTAGATTTTTGTCTGAATAACTGGTAAGTTTCACAATGATTGGACGAGTGACTCGCTTACCTTTCCTTGTGATTGAATGTTGTGGCAGGCGGTGAACGTCTGCTATTGCTACAACATGAGCCTCAGGAATTTTCAAAGCATGATGCAAAAATTTTCTAAATTTAGCTTCCGATTCCCATTTAGTTTCCCAAGAACTTTGGCTATTCTCTTCAATTCCGTGTATTAGTAAATTGAAACGTTTATCGTAAACTTCTTTTTCCAATAATTCCCTCTCAGTGTCTATTTGAAATTCTTTTACGTTTTGGTCAAGTTTGTTGATTTTTTCTGAAACACTTCCGCATTTCCTGGTTTGGGTTATTAAGGCAGTCTCCAGCCGAGTTACTTTTTCTTCTAAAAGTTGAACCGTTGCGACATTAACCTTGTCATCTAATTGCTTTTCAATAGTTTCACAGCGTTGATTGATTTTGGCCAAATTTTCTGTATTTGAATTCAATTTCTTTTCAATGATATCCATGCGGCTTTCCAATTTCTCTAGCTTTAAGATTACTGTATCAAGTTTCTTGTTAAGCTTTTCCATTTTTCTTCGTTACCGATTTCGAATTGCTATTCGTACTCTGCACTGCTCTGTTTAAGTAATGTAATTTCCTGCTTCTTCGAATAAAAAAATTTTGCACAGCTAGAATCTGTCTGCAGTTGCTCTACACAGCACGTCTAGTCGCCAGCTTGCAAAAAAGGCGAAGTTGAACATGTTGAACATGTTCAACTTTCTAGCGGCTAGTAAACTAGCTTGCTAGTGCTACTAGCTACTAGCGAGAACCTGGTCACACGATGCTATTTGCCGATTTTGCTAGCCGCTAGTCAACTAGCAGCTAGCAAACTAGCCTCGTGTGACCCAGGCTTAAAGCGCAACGCAACTTCCGCAATGAGGTTTATACAAAAGAAAAAGCGCAACGCAACTTTCGCAATGAAAAATTTAATAAAGCGCAACGAGTAGATGTATAAGCAATGCAATTTTTTCTTGAGTTATTTTTATAGGTGCTTTTAACAGCACGCAGTTGTCTACAACGCGATAACGATTATAATGCAAGTGACTGTAACAGGATTTTGCGTGGTCAATGAACAGGAAAATTAAATAAGAAGCGAAAAAAGATGCGTTGCTGATGATTGCTTTCTTCATCTTCATCCTCTTATCACGAGAAAGCGAAGAAAGCGCTGCTTAGGACGAATCCAGATTCGCTTAGGAGTTGCCTTTGTTTCCGAGTTTTCCGGTTGAATTTTGCTTCTGACTTATTCAATTTGCCGCTTGCCAGATTTCACCAAGCAGAGATAATCAACGTGAAGCATCTTATCCAAGGACGCAACAACGAGACTAGGTTGGGAGTTGAACCATCAACCTTGCGATCATGGTCGTAAAAACGACGCTCCAAACCACTGCGCGACGTTGCATTGTCGCGTGCCGTTAAAAGCACCTCATCGCGGTAAATCATAATTTGCATATGCGGCGAAGTTCTCCACAACAACAAGTAAATACGATTTATTCAACACTCAATGATCTCTTTAAGCACTTGCAATTATTTTAAAAAGCAAAAGACTTTAGTGTACCACATTTCTGATGAGCTGAAGATTTCTGCTACAATAAATTGACCTATAGGCCTATTGTACGCATCAAGAAACAAACTGCTATTCTATTAAAAACAGTTACAAAAAACTGCTTTCTCCAGCACATTGCGCTTTAATTAATCGACAAAGCGCAACGCAGTATTTCAACTTCCGACAGTGCGCAACGCAACAAAGCGCAAGCAACCAGATTCTTTTCAGCTCGCAGCGCAGTAATGCGCACACTATTGTATATTTTTTCAGTTCGCAACGCAATAAAGCGCAAGAAGGATTTATTTTCCTTGAAGCGCAGCGCAACTTGCGCAATGGCTAAAAATAATTTGTTAAAGCGCTTCGCAACTTCCGCACGTGCGGAAGTTGCGCAACTAGCGCTTTACGCTTTGAATTGCGGAATGCCCACCTCTGACAATATTTACATAGTCTAACCAGTAAGATACTCATGCATTAAATTAATCTTATAACCCATAAAAATGTGAATCCATCGTTAAGTATCAATGGCAATGAAATGGAGTGCGGTTGATTAAATTTACCAGAAGTATAACTTTTCTATGTCAGTTATCAGTAACAAGATATCTGAAGTTGTAAGAAAGTATCATAGGTGCTACACCCTATTCATAACTTAATATAAGGTGTTTTTTGACATATTTTTTAAATTTAAAGTAGGAAAATTTTTTCCATGCTATGGGGATTTGATTCCATACTTGCGATCCACTGAATGGAAAGCTTTTTTTGCAGTGTTGGAATTTATTGCATTGATGTAAAAATTGTTTCGACTTGCATTTCTAGTGTTATGTGTATGTACTGTATTAACAGAAGTGAAGTAAGAATTAAATACAATGGGAAGCTTTTGGCTAGTGTAGAGAAACATAAATTTGGCTATTTCAAGTTGATAAATATCTTTAATCTTTAAAATTTCCAGCTCTTTGTATAAAGAATTATTGGTAATATGGTCTTTCTGTTTTACATTGCAGATTATTCTGATAATTTTGTTTTGTAATGTTTGGAGAGGATGTAACGTGCTGTTATTAGCAGACCCCCAATTTATGATTCCATAAAGCAAGTGAGGGTAAATAAAACTATGATATAAAACCAGTAAAGTTTTCCGACGAATAATGTGACGAAGTTTGCAGAATAACCCACAGTACCGTGCAATTTTTTTGCAGATATGTTGAACGTGTTTAATTGCTGCTTAGTCGAATAACCATGTACGCGCAGTTTCAAACCTCTTTGTGATGTCATAATAGAGTAAACGGGCGATTTGTGATCGGGTGTAAAGAGTGATTCACTTCTCTGTCAAAAGCATAACAGGTGTCAGATACATTGCAATAAATTGATTGTTTTAAAGTTTAAAAGATTATGTCGAAACTGAAGTGTATAAAATCACTGTTTTGTGCGCCCCTTTGGTACGTGATTTGTGGTCGGAAGTAAGGCGCGATTTGAATCCTTTGCGAACAGTATACATTACGATACAGTAATCCACGAAGTAGTTTTTAAAATCTGTGTCAATACGTCGAAAAAAGAGTATAAAAAGAACTTCTTGGTACGCCCCTAGGTGGTGCGCCCCCGGGCGCGTGCCCCCACTTGCCCCCTCGCTACGCCACTGTCGTTTTGCCCCGTGTCCCGTTTTGCCCCACCTTCCCCTACGGTGCGTATCAGTCTACTACTATCAGACGATGTCTGCCGCCGGTGCAATCTTGCTTGTGACCGGCTTTTTACCCTTGTCGTGAAAATTTTGCACGCTCCATATTGGCGCCCCTGTACCTTGGCGCCCCGGGACATATGTACCCTACTGCCCCCCCTACGCTACGCCTCTGGTCTCAAGTAAAAACTCCTTTTAGATTTTTTGAAAACTCCGGTTTTCAATATTTTTTCCGCTGCTTCTTGAAAGTTTAAGTATCTTTGAATTAATCCATGATCTTCCTAAGCTTTTTGGTTTGACCTGAGGTGGCGTATGAGGTTGGTTTTCACTTGTATAAGTCTAATAAACTTCGATCAACAAGTTTTGTGGCAAAAGCAACCGTCATTCAAGGTTTGTTTATCCTAGAATGATTGTCCTTGAAGGATGATTGTCTCGCTTAAAGTCAAATTATTTGAAAGGATGAATGAACCTTTCCTTAAGAGTGGTTGATGAGGGCCAATAGCCCGACAAAGCGCTGTCCTACTCTATGGTATACCATAACCATAGCTAGAGCTATCATGCATCTGTCAGTGAGGAGGATCTCCGATCCGGCCCAGGAACGGATTAAGAAACCTCGGGACCTGGGGCAGATAAGAGTGCGAAGGGTTATCATATTTTTTTCCGCCCACAATCTACTGAAGAGCAAAAAAAGTCATCACGTCCGCAGATGTCCAATTTTCCGCACAAAATCAAGTGTGGAGAAAGAAAAAAAAAAGGTCAACACGTCCGCAGGCCGTAGTTTTAGCAGAAACTTCCCAAAATTTTTATGTGGGCATGATTTGTCATGTTTTCACTGTTCAAAATGCTGAAATGCGCGGGGCCCCCTAAAGTGCGGAGTACGGGGCAACTGCCCAGTTTGCCCATTGCTTAATTTGGCCCTGATCCGGCCGTCGCGTAGAAGTCGGATGGTATTCGATTCTGTAGTCCTGGAAGGACGTCTGTTTTTCGCTCTGTTTGACCTTGACCGTAAAGGGAATTCAACTGGAGTGTGACGTAGCTATACGTACCACAACAGTTCAATTTTCCTCTGCACATAAAGCTTGAGGGATAATTGTTCTGCTTAAGTCAATCAGATCGAACGATGAGTGTACCTTCGCCTGATCGCGGTTGATGAGGGTTCATAGTACGAAATAGTGCTGTCCCACTTTACGACAATATTTTTCAATTTGACCAAAATTTCTTAGCTTGTTGATGGTAGAGAAGTAATGGAATGTTCATAAGTCGATTAAGTTTAACTTTTTAATTTTTGAAGGAACTGGAGCTCTTGTGACCAGAGGTGTAGGCTACAACGGAGCCGGATCCGGATTTTAAACACCGGATAATCCGGCTGTTGCTTCGGATGCGGATCCGGATCGGGATTGTGATTTTTTGCTTTTTCCGGATCAGGATCCGGATCTGGATTTAATTTTGGGTGATAACCAATGATTTTAGTAAGCTACTATAGTGGCCTATTGGGTGTATATGTGACTTGTATATAATGCCAATACTGGATTTAGAGTCGGATTCTATTTCCTGAAGTTTTTAGGATTCGGATTCGGATTTTAACGCCTCGGATTAGGATTCAGATTGAAATTTTTAGACTCCGGACACCTCTGCTAGTGACTTCTGGTCCCGGCCCTCTCATAGCCTAATACCGTGCGTTGTTTTCTTATTTTCTCGTTTTAATTTTCTTCGTTGTTTCTTTCCTCTTACTGTACTGTGCAGTACATCCCATTGTCAGGGTGCTTGTAAACCGTAAACAAGTAAAACTGTAATACCTGATTGTTGTAAAAAGCATTTTAGAAAGCATAAGCATATGAGCACACCGGCCGTTAGCTCAGTTACTAAGCGCACGCTCTCGGTGCGGGAGGTATGGGGTTCGATTCTCGGACCGGTCAAATCGGCACAGTGTCGCCAACGGCTCGCCACCGCTGCGACGTTTCTTCGGAGCTGTGTAGCCCAGGCGCTACGCCGCGGAGATGGGCCCCGCCACTTGTTATATTCTTCGGCGTAATACCGCGAGTATAATGAAGATTTGATTTGAAGCATATGAGCACTCTTTAATTCAAAACCTACTTTCATAAAGCTGACGATTATGTGCATACGTAAAAGCAACGCGGACCACGCTTTTCTTATAATCGACTTTCATAAGCAGAAATGGGCACTCGGTACTTTGAAAGTACCTACCGTAACGACAATATCGATACGGATACTTTGCAAAAAAGTAAGAACGGTACCGATAGCGGTACTTTTTTAAAAAAAATAACAACGATAACGATACTCGGTGCTGATTTTTGATACTTTTCAAACGAAAAAAAATTTTGTTTTCTTTTTTTTTCGACAAAATTGCGGTAGTGAATGCATTCGATCTGAATGAGTGCAGTGCTTTGCATCGATTTAGCATGAAACGCGTAGCAAAAATGTTGTATTCAAGTAATCAGGAATCAGGAAATCAGGAAATTTATTTTTGTTGCAGCGTATAAAAAACAGCCATTTAAAGAAAATAGCGCTGCAAATGAATCACATTGACACAGCAACAGGCAGCTGCTGAGGGACCAATTGGTCTTCGAGTCTAGCAGCAACCTTTTTATTATACAAAAAACAAAAAGAAACAATGTATACTGGGCAGAGTTCAGAGTCAGAGTATGACTAGATATACTTATTAAAAATAAACTTATTATATTCCCGTTGGAATATATGATACGTTCATAATTTCAAATGATTGGTAATGGAGCCAGATCGTGGCTCCTTTGTATTTGATAAAGTTCTGACCGCGATTTGTAGAAAAACGCTCAATCGTTAAAGCTTTTAACGTCGAGTTACGTGTTGTATGCAAACGTGTATCATGCATACAGGTAAAATAATGGTTAAATTGCAAAGGTAACATGTCATGTACGTACTGGTACATAAATTTAGCAATTTCAAAGTTGTACAGATCATTGAGTTTAAGGATGCCGAGGTGAACGTACTGGGGAGTAATCCTATCCTTGATTTTCGACTTGGTGATTATTCTTATAGCTCTATTTTGTAATTTTCTTAATTTGTTTAAGTAAGTATTGAAAGTAGATGCCCAAACAGGCAGACCATAAAGAATATGAGAATGAATCAGCGCATAGTATAGAGCAGGGGTTCTTAACCTTTTTTGTATTATTTACCCCTTACCGTTTGAAAAAAGTATAATTTACCCCCAATGCAACACTTTCGCCTTTTTAACACTGAAAATTGAAGTTTGTTTTAGTTTACACTTCAGTAAAATTACCCCCTCGGTAAGCAAAATTTACCCCCAGGGGGGGAATTTTACCCCTGGTGGGTAAATTTACCCGAGGTTAAGAACCCCTGGTATAGAGTGATTAATGTTTCAGTAGGTAAATAGTAGCTTAGCTTCGACATAATCCCAACTGAACGCGATATTTTAGTTTTAAGAAATTCAAGATGAGCTTTAAAAGACAAGCGATCATCCAGAATTATTCCGAGGTATTTTGCATAATGAGAAGCATCAGTTTGGTCATCATTCAAAAAAACAGCTATAATTTAGAGATGATTTGCGATAATTAGGGGAGATGCGAAGCGATATTGTTTTAGTAGGATTTATGGTTAGACTATTTTTGAGCATCCATTCTGTAACACTGTGTAGTTCCGAGTTCGCCAGAAGTTGCAAATTATTGATATTGTCAGATGAAAATATTAAGGTAGTGTCATCAGCAAAGAATCTCGGGACTGTATGTAAACAGTTGGGAAGATCGTTAATATATATCAAAAATAGAAGGGGACCTAATATCGATCCTTGAGGTAGGCCCACTCCGAAATTAATGGATTTTAAGGATGAAGAGACATTGTTGATGCTTACAAACTGCTTTCTTTCGCTTAAATAAGATTGTAAGAGTTGATTTGCCACTCCTCTGATTCCATAATGTTCAAGCATTTTTAGTAATTTAATATGGGAAACGGAATCAAAAGTATTTTTTATGCAGTATCTAAAAATATCATATTGATAAATTTTTTAGCTTGTACACAATCATAACAGTTGGTAATGATGTCCAAAATAGAATGAAGTGTAGAATGATGATGCCGAAAACCGAATTGGGTTAGAACCAGGGGGGTCATTCTGTGCCTTTCGTACGAACAACGAAATTCGGCAATCGACGAATTCAGCTTGAATATCTGTAAATTGGTATTCTATGCTATACGTGCGAAAGATAAATTTTCGATAATCGACGAGAACGTTCGGCGTTCGACAAGAATGTTCGGTGTTTCAGGAAGAGCATAGAATGCGTTTGCGCCTTGGTATTCTATGATGTTCTTGTACGAAATTTTCTTGCCGAATTTTCGTAAAAAATGATAAAAATCCACGAAAGCCATTACCCTTTCGGGAGGCGTTCGGTCAAGAGCTTACGATATTGCAGAGTAAGCATTTCAGAATGGCTGCAAGGTACTATCTGTTAAATGAAGGCTGAAATGTGATTAGAGAACGTCCAAGACCAAATCCCTAGGAAAAATTAACAGAAGAAGTGTTTGTTAGTGCTGAATACCGATTATTTAAGATTTTTGGTTTTCGTAAAAGTGAGCTTGGTAGTAGAGGCAGCCGCATCCGTGACATAACGTTCGAAGAAAAAAATTCATTTTGCTTTGAAGTGTTTAGTACCGTATGTGGAAGTTTTCAAAATATAGGCGCTTCGCAACCCTCGGAGTCGATGTTTGAATAATATGCTTTAATATGCGTCCCATCTACGCAACACAAAAACTCCCGGAATACCAGCAATATTATAAAAAGTTGTGCTTGGTTTGCTCTCTTATAAAATGACCCGCTCTTTTTGGTCTACGATTTGTTTTGTTTTAAGCGGTGATAATCCCTGAAATAAGAACACAGCCTAACTTTGCCCAATGAAATCTATTTACGTGTTCTTTTCCTCATCGGCCCATTCTCTGATTGCCGTTTTTTCCATTTTCCATGGCCCTGAAATTCTCAAATTCGAAATTGTGTTGGGGAGCAATAGTGTAACTATGCATTACCGAATGCAATTTTCTGGATTTACTGACTAGCACTGTATCACTGTATTAAGAAATTTCGATAGTTTCCTTGTAACAGCCGCTACTACAACTTCACGCTCTGCATGAGTCACACCATTAGCGTTATGACGTCACACTCTGTAGAAGTAAAAGTAACATTCCAACAAAGCGGAATGTGAAATACTTGTGTTCGCACGATCGCCGATCACTCCCGAAAGAAGCAGAGAATATCGACTGCCAAAATGTTCTTGTTCGGTTCGGGAGCGTTCTTGCGAACGGTTTCACGAACGCTCTCGAACAAGAACATTGGGCGTTCGCAGAAAAAGAGGTCCCGAACGCAGCAAGGAATACCGACCAGCGAACATTTCGGGAGCGTTCTTGCGAATGTTCTCACGAACGCTACCGAACAAGAATTTTCGGCATTCGCACGAACAGCACAGAATGACCGCCCAGTGTATGATTCTTTTCAAAAAAAAAAACCAAGCGTTTATGCAAAAGCCGTTCAAAAATTTTTGATAGACTTGTAAGTAAGAAGATGGGTCGATAATTTCCTACATTATCAGGAGGACCACTTATGTAAATTGGAATGACTTTAGCAATTTTTAGTTGCTGAGGAAAAATGCCAAATGATATGCAATAGTTGAATAAATCAGTTAGAGCAGGCATGAGCAACATACGGCCCGCGGGCCGGATCCGGCCCGCGAGACCATTTTATGCGGCACGCCGGCACTTCCAGAAATATAAACTCCTTTCGCGAATCAAGCCGAGGACCTTTTATTTTTTTATAGAACATCTAAGGACAAGTAGACCTTATTTTGCTCTTCACCGCAGGAGCGTATTTAGGGGGAGGGCATTGTTCCATGCCCCTCCCCCCCTTTTGACTTTGCTTTTTAGTAAAAAAGAACAAAACTAATGGTGCCAAGTGACTAAAATATACCAGACTCTTTTGATGGTTTCTGTAGCATATGATCTGGGGGGGAAGGATGAGGGGTATGCATCCTCCCACCAGCCATTTTCAAAAACGTTTTTCATGCTCACAATTTTTCCATAATTTCGAACCTCTTCGATAGCGATAAGCCTTACGCCTTAAGCACGCGTAAATCAAAAGTGTGCGAACAAAATGCATCATATGTGACGAAGAACTCAGAACCAAGGTTAAAAAATTTAAACAAAACTTGCCTAAAAATTATTCAAAAAGCACTAAAATAGCCATTACAGCATGTAAATTTTCAAAATTGCTTCGGGGGAGCAACCCCCGGACCCCCTAGAGCCTTTTTTGTTTTTCAATCAGTTTCAAAGTAGTTCTGCCGAATAAAAGGACGATTAAAAAAAATGGGGAAATTATGGCTCCCTTTTTAAAATTCTTCGCTACGCCACTGTTTCACCGATATTTTCGGTGGAAAACAGGACATCTGAGGACGTGTAGACCTTTTTTTTGTTTTTCCGATCAGAGCGGCCCTGACAATAGCAGTTGTTGAAGATATTGAACTCGATCCATCTAATAATCCGGCCCGGGAAGGGCTTCGTCTTCCCACATATGGCCCCCGTCGACAAAAGAAGTTGCCCACCCCTGAGTTAGAGGATACGCGGAAATATTGGCACCAATTTTTAGAAAATAAGGCGAAATGTCATTAAAACCACTTGCCTTATTGACTTGCAATGAATCCATCAAGTTCACAATTTCATATACATTAGTAGGGTTTAGATTAATGGATGAGGGCGAGGACTGCTGTAAGTTTGATATAACGCTGGTATCATCAGTATATTATAATTTTTCAGCTAGATCTTTCGCTATGTTAACAAAAAAAGTATTAAACTGTTCAGATATTTCCTTGGGGTCAACGATCTCAGCATCATTAACTGTATGAGAGTTAGTAAATGAAGGATTTTGCTTACACGGCAATAAAGAACGTAGAATTTCCTAAATTGTTTTAGGTTGCTTTTTAAACATTGAAAGCTGGTGATGATAATATTTTTTTTTCGCCAGATTTTTTATTTTTGTCAGCTTGTTGGCAAACGTTTTGTATAGAAATTTTTCAGCCGTAGACCCTTTCACATAGCGAGATTTATGCATTCTTTGCTTGTTCTTAATTGATATTAGTAAGCCTTTTGTTAACCATGGTTTGTGACGCAATCGTTTTTGTTTTCTGGTTAAGTTACGTAAAGGAGCATTTTTGCACCATTTTCCGGCTATATTCACCTGATGAGCTCAAAATGAGAGCGAAACCGGTCGTGGATTGCTACTGCATCCCCTGCATTGCTATTTTTTGCGATGCTTTCTTGTCATCTACCCTCTCCTAATCTTTAAGTCTTATATCCCGTTACTTTCGAAATTGCGTTGCTTCATGCACTGACTGTAACTCTAATTGTGCATCGTGGGAAGGCAAGATATTTTCGCTTCGAGGATTTAAGTGACGTATCATTATCACGGAATCGATGCAGAAGAGTCTATCTTGATCAAAAGCCTACCAAACTTGGGAACCTGGGCGCTCCCTAATTTGTTCTTTGTAAAGGAGCATGTTTATCAATAGTTGCTGTAATGAGAGATGTAACTCTGTAAACTGATTTTTAATATTATTTTCTGATTGATTTTGAAATTGGTTGTAGAATATTTGCATGTTCGCTGGTAAATCTTCTCGAAATTGTTTAGGATTAAAATTAGCAAAGGACCTAACGGTCTTTTTACATGACGATGATGTTTTTATGCAACAAAAAATTTTAACAAATACAGGCAAGTGGTCAGTCAGATCATAATTTATTATACCACGAAAGAGCTGGTACCGTAAAGTGTAAGTATGCGGTCAAGTGTTGTGGCCGAAGTAGATGCAATTCTAGTTGGTTTGTTACTCAATGCGACAACGCCATACTCTACTAGTATGTTCTTATAGCTATTGGAAATTTTGATGAAAAAGTTTGTCCGAAATCCTAATGATTGCCATGCTGCGTTGGTCTACCCTGCTATCGTAGCTGAAGTGGTGTATCAAAATTATTCAACCTTCGCTGGCCAATAAAGATTTTAGCAAATTTTTAACAGTTAGCTTGCGAAGAGGCGCGTAACCCAAACTTTTTTTAAGAGGGGCTGACTCAACCAAAGAAAGAAAAACCATTTTTTTCAGAAATCAGTGTTTTGGAGCATTTACAAATGTACGCTATATATGTACATGCATATAGGCTCTATATTTATTTTTTGTGTGGGGTTTTGACAAGAATATGTGCCGCGGTACTGCCCAACACTGTTAATAGGTTTGTTTCGTGTCGATTTTGATTCATGCACGCCTAGATAATCCAGCTTTTCTAGGACGTTGCTACATACGGTAGCTGAGCCAACAAGATGGTACACTGCTCGGTTCTCTGCTTCGTAAGGTTTTGACGTCCCTAAGAACGCCTTGCAAAGATCTTCTGATTTTTTTCACGCTAGGCTTTTTATGCTAAGCGTCCAGCTGTGAATAATTAAGAAAAAACTAACAAAAAATTAATAATACGGTTTAAGTTTGCGGAACTGCAATGTGCATTTTGCGGCTGCGGAAGTTGAAAAATTGTCGCAAATGTATCGCAAACTTGCGGAATTGCGGTTGCGGACCACTTCTTGCAGTTTTGCGATATTTGCGGTTGCAGATTTGAGTGTAAATTTGCGGTGCCCAGCTCTGATGGCAACTTCTTGGTAAAACCGCTTCGTTACGCTTGATTGAACGTTAATTTCCAGGCTCATGCATTTCAATCTGCATTCGCGCGTAGTTGAAATCGCAAATCGCTCCTAGAGCGATTTCTGCGTAGTGCAGATTACACCGCACGCGCGCACACACACAACTTTGCACAAAGTTACGCGTAGTGGAAATCGCCGATTGCGATCTGAACATAATAAAACAAACAAACTTCCCGATCACATCTACGCACGTGTAAACGCACCTTTAAAGCACGCATAATGGTAAATTTTCAAAAATTTTCCGGGGGAGCATGCCCCCGAACCCCCCCTCCTTTAGAGCCTTTCTTGTTTCTTAATCAGCTTCAAATTTGTTTGCCGAAAAAAAAACACGTTTGAAAAAATGTGGAAATTATGCCCCCCCCCCCTTTTTAAATTCCTCGCTACGCCACTGGCCAGATGGGTAGCCATCCACGGGGACCATATACCTCCCCCGATCCCATTCTCAGCAAAAACAACAAATCTTACAGTTTTAAAGCTTTAACCATATTCAGACTGGACTTTTTTGAAGCGTCGTAAGACTGGCGGGGGATACATTGTGACCGGTCTTTTTGAAGAACAACAACAACAACTGAATTTATTTGGTCAACATCACAACTAAGGCGATACCAAACAATGTTCAAATTTAAGAACACTTTTAAATTGAGCACAAAAGAAAAGAGGTGATTTGACAAGGAATCGCGAAGGGACGCGAAGTCTTCAAGTCAAGCGATTCCCGAATCAATAATCAAATACTTGAAAAAAGGCTCGAATGGAGTGAAAGTTTTAAGAACATACTTTATGAAATGAATTTATAGCTAATTATTTGACATATTGATCCTCTAGGATTATTACAAAACTTGGCTTTAAGATGAATAATTAAATTGAAAATTTATAGAATGTGATGGATAGATAATTTTATTAATGAAAATCACATATAGTTTTGAAATATAAGCTCCTTATGTGTTCTGAGGAATTTACAACGAAATGATTCTTTTAATGGGAACGGTAAAGAGTTCCATAACTTAGCTCCTTGAAATTTGATCGATTTTTGTACCCGATTAGTTGCATACAAAAGTAATATTAAATTTTGACGAGAAGATGATCTTGTATTATGAACATTGGCGTTCTTAAATTCTATGAAATAGTCATTAAAATATTTTGGAGTATATTTGCCAATGTAACTATATACAATTCAATTCAATTCAAGTCAATTTATTCCACCAAGTGGCAACACATGAACGAATTAATGTAGCTGTAGGTGTACAAGTGGAACCACTTGGTGAGGAGACAGCGAAAAGACCATACGGTCATCTAGTCTGCTGCAACCTCACCAGCACGGCTTCAGTCTTACATATGTACAAACTTGCTTAGCTCAATTTTGTATAAATCGTTTAACTTCAGAATTTTGAATTTACGATAAAGATGTTTAGAAGAAGTACGCCAACCAAGATGACCAATTGCTTTTAAAGCCTTGTTTTGAAGAGACCTTAGTTATTGATAGATCCCCATTAGTTACTGAGGTAGGAATTATTGAGGTAGGAATTATTGATAGAATTATTGATAGATTAGTTACTGAGGTAGGAATTATTGATAGATCCCAGATAATTATCCCATAAAATAGAAGTGGATGGACCAAAGCGTAATACAGAGTTTTTAATGCAGAAATGGGAAGAACTTTATTAAGTTGAAATAATATTCTGATGTTTCTAGATACTTTGGCTTCTAAATTTTGAATATGTGGCAAAAAAATTAGTTTGTGGTCAATTACGACTCCAAGATATCTTATTTTTGCGGAAGATTGAATACAATTTGAGTTATATCGCAACTGAATATCGCATCTTGGAGATCTTAGTTTGTAATTGGTAAAAACAATGGATAGTCCGCCTGTGATATTGGATCTCAAAGTATGATAAAGGTCAGCGTGTCTTTTGGGAAACAGACCGAAAAAAGCTTCTTTGTCACATCTCTGGAGCATTTGAATTTTAGCAACTCCACTAACAGAAAAGCTAGATTTAACAGCTCTAACAGCTCAGATGGCAGAGTGGTATGGAGCGTCTGTCTCTTGAGCTGTAGACTCGGGTTCGATTCCGAGTCGGGTCAAACCAATGACTTTAAAATTGGTATTCACAGCTTCCCTGCTTGACGCTCAGCATTAAAGGGACAGTGTGAAACACAAGCCGGCAAGTATAATTGTTGTACCGTTGGGAAAAGGCACTTAGCGGGATTCCCCCATCTTGGTGTGGTAGACAGATGGCCGGCAACTCCTAAGCGAGCTCGTATAGCGCATTGATCGCTTTCTCGTGATAGGAGGATAAAATATGCAACTAACCAACTAACTAAATATATCAATACCTTGTGCCAAATAAGGCTGTAACATTTTACCTACAGCTTCAACAAAAGGTCCGCAATCCATCACGTTGTAATAAATGAGCATATCTTTGAGAGTCTTCCACTCTTTTTCTTTCCAGACCTTTTTGACAAACTCATATTCTGAGAGAGAGATGTTAGAATTTGTGATTTCGCTAAAAAATGCCTCGTACGGTGGAACAGACGGATGTTCTAATGCTTTTAAATCACGAATGAAGCGATAAGGGAAGAAAAATTTCTCTGTAGTGCAACCGTAAGCCAAAAGAAAAGATCGATAGCTGAAGCCAGGGGAAATGTAATTTCGAATATCCAAAAATTGAAGTTTGGCAGTCTTTAAACAGAGATAAGTGTTTGCTTTTTTAATCACAAAATCAATTTTTTCCATCAATTCGCGAATCAGTAGGATTTGAATTAAAGGAAGGTCGTATTTAGAGCTGTTGTAACCCAGTATAGGAATTTCTCGAATGAAAGCATCAAATTCTTTTAAAAGATTTTCGCTCCGACTATTGGGACTGATAGCAAGAGCATCAAACACATATTCATATCTTTCCTGCAGGATTGAATATGCAGCATCTGAGAGTTTTTCCATATAATCAACCATTTTTTGAACTGATACAGTTTCGTTACCCTCAGAAACAAAACAAATGGGATCTTCAAAATTTGGGATATTGGAAGCTATACCCACACCTGAAGGGATGTGTTTGGAAGTAAAAGAAAGTTTTTCACCGTTTTCAGGCAAATTGTTTTGACTTAAAATCGACTCGAAATCGTAGCAACAGCAAAAAGGGTAATGTCGTTAATTGTGGGGTACAAAAACGTCTATATCTTCTAATTTTTGAAAAATAGTTGGTTGGTTTTTAAAAATACCGCCAGGAAAAGATTGTGTAACAATTTGGTCGCAAGAGTTGGTGTGTCTCAAAAAATCTTTTCGCCCATACCATAGTTTATCGCATCGCTGGCATTGATAAACATCACAATACTTTTCAAAGTCAACAATCAAGCTTAAATGATTTTTAAAAACATTCAATTGCATGGTTTCATCGTACAACTCGCGACTACGATGTATTAGTTTCGCTTTTTTATCTTGGAGCTCGTAAACAACGATATTAATCTCAAAAAAATCTTTTATCTCTGGAAAATCCATAAGAAGAACGCCTTGAAACTGATCGGAATCGATATAAAAATGTTTGCGATAAGCGGTAAATAACTGTTTAGCATCCTGTTCACACCGTCGTTTATCAGTACCTCGGAATGTAAACAGCGAAAAAAACATAGGTTGTCGTTGGCTGTATGATTCACCACCCCTCGATTATGCGTTAAAAAGTCTGGAAACTCTACGGGTCCTGATAGAGGTGCATCCGCCAAATGATTGAGGTAGAATACCAAATTCGTGATCTGGAGTAATTTCCACTTTTCATCCGGTCGGTTGAAATTTTCCAAAAAATCCTCCACTGCTATCTTTCGTAAAAATTCCTCTAACTCATTGCTGTTGCTTATGGTCACAGCTGTGTCCAATACTTGAGCGTTGTTGCTAGAGGGGTGATAATAACGGAGTTCGTCAGTGTCAATATTCCTCAGGACGTACCCAAAGCTATAATTCAGTTTGAATCTGGTTTGTTGATCCCTCCATTATTCTTTCAGCAATTGTGTCGATCATGTGTTCAAAATTTCGAAAATAAAAATTATGTAAACTCTGCACTTTTCCGTGTTTTGAGAAAGTTCTGATGCTGGACCAGTATTTTGAAAGAAACTCCCGCAATTCTGGGTCCTCTTCATCCAAGTGTTCATTTTCTAAAACCTCAAACTCCTTCCGGTTCTTTGCTCGAAGATCGCCGGTGTAATTCGGTTTTCGATACAAGTTTCTTGCTTTTTTAGTTGGTGTTTTTTCGTTTTCAGTGTGTTTTCTTTTGCAAGAATGTTTTGCAAAATCTGTCAGCGAGTCAAATTGTGCTCCACATCTTCTACATTTTCCGCACTTTTGCTGGTGACGTTTCAAATGATGCATCTCCTTGAATTTTTTCTGGCATTTCATACATGCAAAGTCTTCTTTCTTCTCATGTATTGTTTTCACATGTCGGTTCAAATTGGACTTCTTCATAAACTTTTTGTGGCTGATATCACAAGTTATTTCAGCATCCATGACGTTTCTGAACCGATATAAGCAGGCTTACACACTATTGTGCAATATACACTAACTTCCATGAAAGTCAAATACCTGTTTTCCTTTTTTCTGTTAGTAAAAAGCGTGCGTGCGAATTTTGTCCAAATTTAAATAGATAACATGATTTTATATTTGTGGTACGTAACAACATAACTGCTGACAGCAACTCAGAAACCGCATCTAGTCTTTTGTTTGTGACCAATTCAGCGACCCCATCTGGTGGTATGTTTGTGATCAAGTCAACTCAATAACCCCTCAATATTTTTTGCACAAAACCATAACAAAAGCGTAACTTTTAATAACTGAAATAACAAAAAAATTTTAGAAATAATTAAATTTTTACATGATTTATTTCATAATAAAGATACTTTCAAAAAAAAATTAATACGTTAAAGGAAGATAACAATAATTTCCTAAGTTATTAAACTGGTAAATAATTCTTTAAAATATTAACAAAAAAGTTTTTCAAAATAAAAAAAAGAAATAATGTAACAACAACTTTAGAATTATCAAAATAACCAAAGTATAAATTCTATCACATTTGTAAAACTAAAATGCAGCAATAATTTTAACTAAGAAGTATTAAATCGATATTTCTTTCATCATAAAACAAAAATTAAAAAAAAAAACTATTAAATTTTTAATTGCAATACTGTAACAAAAATATTTCTTTCGTTATAAAATAAAAATTAAAAAAAACTATTAAGTTTTTAATTGCAATACTGTAACAAAAATATTTCTTTCGTTATAAAATAAAAATTAAAAAAAACTATTAAGTTTTTAATGGAAATACTGTAACAAAAATATTTCTTTCGTTATAAAATAAAAATTAAAAAAACTATTAAGTTTTTAATTGAAATACTGTAACAAAAATATTTTTGTCATCATAAAATAAAAATAAAAAAAAAAACTATTAAATTTCTAATTGAAATACTGCAACAAAAATTTTAGAAGTAATTAAATCTTTACATAACTTATTTTGTAATGAAAAACAGTTTTAAATAAAGTAAAATAATAAAAAATAAAAAAAATTAACAGGTGAAAAGGGATTCGTGTTGAAAATCAATGTAATAATTTGGGTTTGAATGCAAACTTGCAATGTCCAAACTTAGAAACATTAAAGATAAAAGCAATTTACATAACTGAATAAAGACTGCTAAAATTAAATTATGTCAATTAGTAAACAAGCAATTATGTCAATGCAATTGAATTTTCAAGTACGTTGTCAACTAAACTAAATATTCCATATTGCCACAAATTACTGAACTACGTAATCTCTAAAAGAACGGAAATATATCGCTTTTGCAGATACGCCGACACGAAGGTTGGTCATGAGGTATGACGTCATTTTCCGGCTCACCAATTTGCTCACCACTTTTGGTCTGAAATGGCGCATCTATAACTACTTATTTAATCTTAATTTTATTAATTTTTCAATGACTTTTCAAAATATCGAAAGTAATGAAATCGGTCTGTAATTTTCAATTGATTGGTTAGAGCCGGTTTTATATATAGGAATAACTTTAGCTATTTTAAGTTTGTCGGTGAAGATACCTTGTGTAAACATATACTGTGTGACACTATTCTTATAGATTATAGATGTGACACTATTCTTTAGGTAGTCAATGTGTGACTTAGTTGAATTAATGTCCTCAGAAATTTTGTGACCGACATTAGCAAAAAAAGTGTTAAAAATTCCAGCAATTTCATTTTTGTCAGAAATAACTGCATCATCAAATTTTAATGTGGATGGTGTTGTGTCACATTTTTTCTTAGGCAAAAGTTCTCGTAAAATATTCCAAGTTTGTTTAGGATTATTTGTGACAGATTTTAACTGATTTTCAAAATATAGCTTTTTTGCTGCTGTTTTTAGTTTAGTCAGTAGATTTGCATATCTTTTGTAGAACGCCTTTTGATTATTCGATCCGCATAAATAATGAGTCTTATACAATTTTTGCTTCTTTCGTATGGATACATACAAACCTTTAGATATCCACGATTTACGTTGTAACCTTTTTTATCTTCGTGTGCATTGCTTAAGTGGTGCATGTATATTTATTACTGTTTTTATTACATTTAAAAAGTGGTGAAAAACATCGTTAAAGTTTAGCGAATCTAGTTCGGGCATGCTACAAAAATACTCTTCCAATTATATTTGTAAATCTGGACAAAATTCATTTCAATCAAATTGTTTCATGTTTCGGTAAAACTTTGTAGTGTTTTGTGAGTGTTTTTTAATATTGCTAATAGAAACAAAAGTCGGCAAATGGTCTGTTATTTGGTAATCAATAATACCAGGTACAATTTTACATTGTGTAATGTTGATTATATGGTGATCAATTAGAGTGGATGAGGACTCGGTTATACGCGTATATTTATCTAGAAGCGAAAAAAAAAGCGTTGGAGTGTAACATATTAATATAGGAAGCCGCAGGTTCGATGTCTTGTTGCAGAATATTTATGTTGAAATCGCCAAGAACAATGCAATTGGCATTTTTTGAATTAAGTTTTACAAGGGTATCATTAAGCTCATCAATAAATTCCTTAACATTGGCGTTAGGATGACGATGACGATAAACCACCCCCAAAACAAAATTTTGGGTTAAACTTGTGTTAATAGAAATCCGTAAATTTTCAAGGCCATTTTTTGAAAAGCTGTATAAATTTTCACAAGCAAATTCAATTTCTTCATTAATATATATACCCACTCCTCCAGCGTTAGTATCCGAATCTACGTGGAAAAATTTGCAACCAGGGATTTGAGTATTGACAAGACTATTTTGTTTCAATCGGGTTTCCGTAAGGCATATTATATTCGGGCAGGTACCTATTTTAGTTACGAATTCAAGCAAAGCGTCAATATTTTTGCTTAACGAGCGGATGTTAATATGAATAATAAATCAATCTGTAGAGGTTATTTTAAGGGAAGATATGCGATCAGCATCAAAATACTTGGTAGAGGATAAGTCTTGAGTGATGTAAGAATGCATGTCATTTGACATTTGATAAATTCTATCAATTCGTGAAATTGCTTGACTTGAATCAGTGTCTATCGTATTCAGATTACTCATACTAAGCTAACCATACTAAGCTTACCAAAACGCAGTAGGGAAGGATTAAAAAGAAGGATTAACAGCATGAGATTAGATAAATGGAATTCAGCAATTTAGTGCATTTAAATCAACTTTGGATCAAGTTTAAAGATAGGCCAATCGGTAACACTTTAAGGCAATCAAAATAAAAGCAAATGAGGGAGCGACACAAAAGTTGCAAAACTGATTCACCTTAAAGTGACTTCTTCTAGGCAATGATTTTTTTCCCATCAACGTACAGACAATATTCGCCGTCCTGCATGCACCAACTAGCTCTCTTATTTTCTGATCTTGCTTTCTTATAATGCGGAAGCAATTGCTTTTTTTGCAGACAAAGTGGCTTAGGTAAATGTGCAGTCGCGTATACTTTGCCTGCTGTAGAATTTTCTTCCAATCTAGTTTCATTATACCTACGAAGATTTTTTAAAATGTGCATGATCATTTGCTTGTCGTTGTTACCAGCTAATTTGAAGATAATCGGTCTATTGATTTTTACTTTGTTTTTAAACAATGGGTATTGTGGAAGCCTATGGACATCAGTGATACTGATTTGGTCAGGATTTTCAATTTGTAAGCCATCTTTGAAAAATTTCTTCTACATGGATTCAGTTGTAGCCCTGTTTTCCCATGGGTTGTTTTGATCTTCCTCGAGTCCATCAACCAGTAAATTAAATTTTTTGCCATAAGCTTCGCGACTAAAACTTTCCCGTTCAGCTACTTGTTTATATTACTGTAACGTCCTTTTAATTGCGTGATCTGCGTTTGCTGAGTCACTAAAACCTCATGCTCTTCATCTCTGCTTCTCTAGTACTTTCACTTGCTTCTTGAGGTTAATAAGTTCTGAATTTTCTGCTTTTTCTGCTAAACAAAGCTCAATATTCTCGCATCTTTTGGACAGTTTAGCTTCTACTTCGCTAACTTGGTGCTGAATGCTGATGACAGTCTTTTCCAGCCTATCAACTCGATCAGTTAAGCCATCCAACTTAAACAATATCAAATCAAGTTTAGCTTCAATTTGATCTTTTGGCATATTTACTCTTCTGTAAAACTCTTCTTCATTAATTATGGCTGACTTTATTACTTTTTTGCTGCTTTTTCCAATTTTTAATTTCCCTACAGCTAAGAGCCTAGCAAACACGTCCGTTCACCATGAGCGACTTGAAACTTTCACCGTCGTTTTGGCGCCAGTATGTACAAACTTGAACGCAAATAACTTCGTACATACTGGCGCCAAAACGACAGTGACAGTTTAGCAAAGTAGATGATTTTATTGTTATTTTTTCGGGTACATTTTTATAACAAAAGACTAATCAATTCATGCGCTAATTGCGCTTTGTTAAGACCCACGTGTTTTGATCGTTTTTGCCTAAAAATATGAGAGAAAACGCTGGAAAGCGGCGGTTTCGCTTGACTGATCTTGACGTTCGGATTTAAAGTTTTTGCGGTTGCCAAGATTAATGACTTTTAGAAACCAAAACAACTCGGCGAATTTTCTAACGATGAGTTATATTCACCATTCAGGTTATTGAACAATTGTTGATGTTTTTTATTTGGTTTAACTCCCTGCTATACACTACGGTAAATACGGTGTGCGTTTCCGATTTTATTACAGCGAGTATTTAATTCTATTTTCTACCTGCTATACGAAAATGCCGCATTGCATAAACATTTTAAGGGGGTGAGCCACATCAAATCATTAGTTTTTCCTTGCAACATGTTTCTAATTGAAAAAAAAAGGAGATGAAGGAAAAAAATAGAGGACTTGAAAATGATTCAAGAAATACAGGTACACAAGAAAGACACTCAGACGATCCAAAGGCTTAACTGTGTTGATCTAGTTATCACCAAAATTTTTTGAATGCTATTGACAGCACATAAAGTATCATAAATTCAAAACTGATCGCTATCGTTACGTGAGGTGTGGGTTCGATTCCCGTATTGGTCTATATCGACAGAGCTGGGCACCGCAAATTTACACTCAAATCTGCAACCGCAAATATCGCAAAACTGCAAGAAGTGGTCCGCAACCGCAATTCCGCAAGTTTGCGATACATTTGCGACAATTTTTCAACTTCCGCAGCCGCAAAATGCACATTGCAGTTCCGCAAACTTAAACCGTATTATTAATTTTTTGTTAGTTTTTTCTTAATTATTCACAGCTGGACGCTTAGCATAAAAAGCCTAGCGTGAAAAAAATCAGAAGATCTTTGCAAGGCGTTCTTAGGGACGTCAAAACCTTACGAAGCAGAGAACCGAGCAGTGTACCATCTTGTTGGCTCAGCTACCGTATGTAGCAACGTCCTAGAAAAGCTGGATTATCTAGGCGTGCATGAATCAAAATCGACACGAAACAAACCTATTAACAGTGTTGGGCAGTACCGCGGCACATATTCTTGTCAAAACCCCACACAAAAAATAAACATAGAGCCTATATGCATGTACATATATAGCGTACATTTGTAAATGCTCCAAAACACTGATTTCTGAAAAAAATGGTTTTTCTTTCTTTGGTTGAGTCAGCCCCTCTTAAAAAAAGTTTTGGTTACGCGCCTCTTCGCAAGCAAACTGTTAAAAATTTGCTAAAATCTTTATTGGCCAGCGAAGGTTGAATAATTTTGATACACCACTTCAGCTACGATAGTAGGGTAGACCAACGCAGCATAGCAATTATTAGGATTTCGGACAAACTTTTTCATCAAACGAAATGGGCTACTACAACACAACATTTTTGCCACGTGTTTCATGCTCAATGCAGAAGCACAGCACTCATGCAGATCGAATGTATTCACTACCGCAATTTTGTTGAAAAAAAAAGAAAACAAAATTTTTTTTCGTTTGAAAAGTATCAAAAATCAGCACCGAGTATCGTTATCGTTGTTATTTTTTTTAAAAAAGTACCGCTATCGGTACCGTTCTTACTTTTTTGCAAAGTATCCGTATCGATATTGTTGTTACGGTAGGTACTTTCAAAGTACCGAGTGCCCATTTCTGCTTATGAAAGTCGATTATAAGAAAAGCGTGGTCCGCGTTGCTTTTACGTATGCACATAATCGTCAGCTTTATGAAAGTAGGTTTTGAATTAAAGAGTGCTCATATGCTTCAAATCAAATCTTCATTATACTCGCGGTATTACGCCGAAGAATATAACAAGTGGCGGGGCCCATCTCCGCGGCGTAGCGCCTGGGCTGCACAGCTCCGAAGAAACGTCGCAGCGGTGGCGAGCCGTTGGCGACACTGTGCCGATTTGACCGGTCCGAGAATCGAACCCCATACCTCCCGCACCGAGAGCGTGCGCTTAGTAACTGAGCTAACGGCCGGTGTGCTCATATGCTTATGCTTTCTAAAATGCTTTTTACAACAATCAGGTATTACAGTTTTACTTGTTTACGGTTTACAAGCACCCTAACAATGGGATGTACTGCACAGTACAGTAAGAGGAAAGAAACAACGAAGAAAATTAAAACGAGAAAATAAGAAAACAACGCACGGTATTAGGCTATGAGAGGGCCGGGACCAGAAGTCACTAGCAGAGGTGTCCGGAGTCTAAAAATTTCAATCTGAATCCTAATCCGAGGCGTTAAAATCCGAATCCGAATCCTAAAAACTTCAGGAAATAGAATCCGACTCTAAATCCAGTATTGGCATTATATACAAGTCACATATACACCCAATAGGCCACTATAGTAGCTTACTAAAATCATTGGTTATCACCCAAAATTAAATCCAGATCCGGATCCTGATCCGGAAAAAGCAAAAAATCACAATCCCGATCCGGATCCGCATCCGAAGCAACAGCCGGATTATCCGGTGTTTAAAATCCGGATCCGGCTCCGTTGCAGCCTACACCTCTGGTCACAAGAGCTCCAGTTCCTTCAAAAATTAAAAAGTTAAACTTAATCGACTTATGAACATTCCATTACTTCTCTACCATCAACAAGCTAAGAAATTTTGGTCAAATTGAAAAATATTGTCGTAAAGTGGGACAGCACTATTTCGTACTATGAACCCTCATCAACCGCGATCAGGCGAAGGTACACTCATCGTTCGATCTGATTGACTTAAGCAGAACAATTATCCCTCAAGCTTTATGTGCAGAGGAAAATTGAACTGTTGTGGTACGTATAGCTACGTCACACTCCAGTTGAATTCCCTTTACGGTCAAGGTCAAACAGAGCGAAAAACAGACGTCCTTCCTGGACTACAGAATCGAATACCATCCGACTTCTACGCGACGGCCGGATCAGGGCCAAATTAAGCAATGGGCAAACTGGGCAGTTGCCCCGTACTCCGCACTTTAGGGGGCCCCGCGCATTTCAGCATTTTGAACAGTGAAAACATGACAAATCATGCCCACATAAAAATTTTGGGAAGTTTCTGCTAAAACTACGGCCTGCGGACGTGTTGACCTTTTTTTTTTCTTTCTCCACACTTGATTTTGTGCGGAAAATTGGACATCTGCGGACGTGATGACTTTTTTTGCTCTTCAGTAGATTGTGGGCGGAAAAAAATATGATAACCCTTCGCACTCTTATCTGCCCCAGGTCCCGAGGTTTCTTAATCCGTTCCTGGGCCGGATCGGAGATCCTCCTCACTGACAGATGCATGATAGCTCTAGCTATGGTTATGGTATACCATAGAGTAGGACAGCGCTTTGTCGGGCTATTGGCCCTCATCAACCACTCTTAAGGAAAGGTTCATTCAACCTTTCAAATAATTTGACTTTAAGCGAGACAATCATCCTTCAAGGACAATCATTCTAGGATAAACAAACCTTGAATGACGGTTGCTTTTGCCACAAAACTTGTTGATCGAAGTTTATTAGACTTATACAAGTGAAAACCAACCTCATACGCCACCTCAGGTCAAACCAAAAAGCTTAGGAAGATCATGGATTAATTCAAAGATACTTAAACTTTCAAGAAGCAGCGGAAAAAATATTGAAAACCGGAGTTTTCAAAAAATCTAAAAGGAGTTTTTACTTCAGACCATTTAGCTTTGCGGATTTGCGGCAAATTTCAGTTTTTTATCGCAATTCCGCAATTCCGTTTGCGGTAGAAAATCAATTTCGCAAATCCGCAAAAATAAACTGAAGTCCGCAATTTACGGATTTGCGGACTGATTTGCGGAAGTGCCCAGCTCTGCAATAAACAAACCAAGATAATTTCATTTTTCTTTTTGAAAAGAAAAAAATACAAGAGTCTCACACCATTTTGGGTTATTGTACTACAGTTATTCTGCGTAAACACTTTTTTACGTTTGCGCAAATAAGTTACGTTCCCAGTGCTAGTGAATTGTTCTGCATTCTCTGCTGCATCATAAGTGATGCTGGAGATGACGTCATGTGTTGATTAGATGACGTCATGCGATGGTTGAAGTGATATGCTGGTTCAGAAGGATGACGTTGTGACGTCACACCGTGAAGGTTATCCACATAAGGTTCACAACCTGTTTGCTTATGACGTGAAAATGCAGGGTGATCGTTGATTGTGGACATAATCAGGTTGTGTGACGTCACCGACGAAACTTCATCAATGGAATGATGAATGAGATGCGAAGGAGACTGTTTTGGATAATGATGATGTTCTGGATGATGCGCTGCTTGTCCCATGCCATCCAGCACCGGTTTCAGTTCAATAGAATCTCCTGGAAGAGAAGAAATGCAGACACCAGAGCCCATGATGTCGAAGTGGCTCTGTGGACCTGGTGGACTTCCCATTCCGTTCGAAGAAAGAGAGATTTCATTGCGAGATATATCACTTCCATCCCTGCAATACTGTTCGTGTAAAAGCGCATGATTGATAATTTGTGTAGCTTGTTATTAGCAAAATAGATTGCTATCATGGGTAAGTAGAGAAAAAATAAAAGCTTATAATTGTCATGAAAAAATAATCTGACAAGCAAATGGTTTTATGTTGCCACCTTTTCCTATGACTATGCTGCAAATTTTATTTTAAATTAGGATGAAATAGTCATAAAACGGATAAAGCTTTTACACAAAAATAAATGTCGAAATACAATAAACGTGGGACGAAAATTCAGGAGGAAATGCGGCTTGATTTTACTCCTTAAAAAATACATGTGTTTTGTGTAAGCCAGATCCTGTTATGTGTTTGTGAAAAAACTGAGACGCTAAAACGAGCTGAGCTGTTGCCGGCTTGATATTTACCATTATTTATTAATTCTTAAATCATTGGTAACTTTGACCTAAAGAAAAAAAGTTTTGATGGAAAAACTAATCCCAAAAATTTTGTTCGATTTGCTTGCACATGGTAATATTGCAAACCTTTCTTTTGCTTCTGCCGCTGTGTCTCGTTGACGTCTGTTCTTGAACCAGTTGCTGACCTGTGTAACTGTTAATCCTGTTCCTTCAGCGGGTTCTCGCTTTTCCCGTGGTGAAGGGTACTGGTTGTGCACGTACCGGTCTCGTAAAACCGCCCGAGACTTTTCCTGAAATATCAGAATTTTAATTATTTTACAAAACAGAGAAAAGTATTTTGTTTCTTTTTCGTTATGGAAAACATACATGTACGGTTATTTTGTTTAATGGAGCCGGAAGTTTTGACAACATACCCGACAACGACCATCAGCGGCGGTAACAAGAATTATATCATGGCTTTCTTTTTTTTTTTAGTTATTTTTCATTCTATGATTGCTACGTATCGTATATTTTTATTTAAACTAGTTTTCTCTCCCAACAAACTTTCCCTTTTTTTTATCAAAAAAAAAAATTTTTTAAAATGAAAAAATCAAACCTTCATTACACTCTCGGTATTACGTTGAAGCGTGTAACGAGTGGCGGGATCCATCTCGGCGGCTTAGCGCCTGAAAAACACAGCTCCGAAGAAACATCGCAACGGTGGGGAGACGTAAGCGACACTGTGTCCTATATGACCAGCCAGGGAATAGACGTCTTTTAACAAACGATTGACTGTGGTTTGAGATACCTGCTTTTTAAGCAATAAAGCGGATTATGCAGCTATCCGGTATATATGCAATTAGCTGAATTCGAATGCATTTAAAAAACTCTTCTATGAAACAAATAAAAACTTTTTGCTGTAACTCTCACCTTGAAGCAGTAGCTCGTCTCCTCTCCGTCCCAAATCGATTTGGGCAGGGGGAATTTCCTTCTCACTCTGTATTTCCCCACAGCCCCCAGGGGATGGCCTCGAAGCTTTTCTGCTTCTATATAATGTGATTTGAGCCACAACTGCTGTAACTTCGGGTGATTATGTTCGGTGAAATTATGGTTTTCAATGATTTTGTAAAGTTCTCGAAAATTTCCTCGATGGAAAGCAACAAGAGCCTTTGCTTTAAGAACACTCTCGTTCTTATGAAGATCTTCACATCCGGGTAGAGACCACAGGAAGCGGGCCAGTCGTTCAATGTTTCCTCTATGTTGGAGAGCTTCGCATACACACGCAACTTGTTCCTGCGCAAAGCCAAACGATAGACCGGACTGAGTTGATAAAGTTGACCGGGTTGCAGTGCTAGATACTCCGTTGAAACTTGACATGACACCGGGGTGAGCATCTGAAGCAGCAGTGAAGTGAGCAGCCGGGTTTTGCACATCCTGAGGAAGCATGGTAGCAAACGGGTTGAGCGCCAACGCGGCCGCCATTGCATTGCAAAACAAAACTAAATTTTTCCAGTTTCAAAATATCAACAATTGCTATATTTCTGCATTTGCTATAAAAAATATGCGAACCATAGTAGTTTCATTTTTACCCTTTTGTAAATCAAATCACAAACTGCATACAACTTAGCCAGTTAAATATTTTGGAACAAAACTGAGACAAAATTGAAACAAAAATAAAAGAAGAAAATGCAAACATGTATTTCTTTCTTTAAAACATTCGCGCGTTGTGATAAAAATTCAAACAAAAACCATGCAGTAAAACCACTTTTTGACTTTTTTATTGCGTAATATGACATTCGTTTAACGCTTATGATGGCAGTTGAAATTATGGAAATGAAATATTCAAATAAAATCAAACTTGTTGATTCTTTCCATTTAATGAATACCGGTGTCGCTTTTTTTTTTAATCCAATTGAAACAAATTCTAATTAATTTTGATTTAATTATTGTACCTTGTGCTATCCTGCCGTCGAAATTAGGTCAAAATCTAAAACTGCTTTGTTTTTTCAGTGGGCGGCCAACTCGCACCATTGTCAATCGAGTTTAGAAAAAAAGGCTGAGTTTTGCGAGTTCGGTGTCTTGGTCCATCCACTTCTATTTTATGGGATAATTATTTGGGGATCTACCAATAATTCCTACCTCACTAAACTAAGGTCTCTTCAAAACAAGGCTTTAAAAGCAATTGGTCATCTTGGTTGGCGTACTTCTCCTAAACATCTTTATCATAAATTCAAAATTCTGAAGTTAAACGATTTATACAAAATTGAGCTAAGCAAGTTTGTATATAGTTACATTGGCAAATATACTCCAAAATATTTTAATGACTATTTCATAGAATTTAAGAACGCCAATGTTCATAATACAAGATCATCTTCTCGTCAAAATTTAATATTACCTTTGTATGCAACTAATCGGATACAAAAATCGATCAAATTTCAAGGAGCTAAGTTATGGAACTCTTTACCGTTCCCATTAAAAGAATCATTTCGTTGTAAATTCCTCAGAACACATAAGGAGCTTATATTTCAAAACTATATGTGATTTTCATTAATAAAATTATCTATCCGTCACATTCTATAAATTTTCAATTTAATTATTCATCTTAAAGCCAAGTTTTGTAATAATCCTAGAGGATCAATATGTCAAATAATTAGCTATAAATTCATTTCATAAAGTATGTTCTTAAAGCTTTCACTCCATTCGAGCCTTTTTTCAAGTATTTAATTATTGATTCGCGAATCGCTTGACTTGAAGACTTCGCGTCCCTTCGCGATTCCTTGTCAAATCACCTCTTTTCTTTTGTGCTCAATTTAAAAGTGTTCTTAAATTTGAACATTGTTTGATATCGCCTTAGTTGTGATGTTGACTAAATAAATTCAGCTGTTGTTGTTGTTGTGTCTCAACAGCCCTGGTCAGGGTTGGATACAAAATGCGTTTGACGTGCAAAGTTTTTGCTTTGCAAAACTTCCTACACAGTGATTTACTTATTACCGCTCAGATGGCCCAGTGGTATAGAGCGTCTGTCTCTTGAGCTGTAGACTCGGGTTTGATTACGAGTCGGGTAAACCAATCACTTTAAAATTGGTATTCACAGCTTCCCTGCTTGACGCTCAGCATTAATGGGATAGTGTGGAGAACAAGCCGGCAAGTTTATTTGTTGTGCCGTTGGGAAAGGCACTTAGCGGGATTCCCCCATCTTGGTGTGGTAAACAGATGGCTGGCAATTCCTAAGCGAGCTTGTATAGCGCATTGATCGCTTTGTCGTGATAGAAGGATAAATATGCAACTAACTAACTAACTAACTAACTCACGAGTTGCATCCAGGCAATCCTGCTGCCTGCCAGTCGTATTCTACGGTAATTCTTTCTAAACCATTGGGTCCATGCTCGCGGAGGCTAAGTGCCGTTAGTTTACGACGTTTGCAGCTTTTTATCACGAGGCATCTATCTGTGTGGTTAGTTGTTTGAACAAGCTCACACATTATTGACAACAATGCCACATTTGACTCTCGAAAGTACTGATAGCCTGGCTATACGGAAATTCATCAGATATTCATCTACTGTATCGGCAAAATGGTTTACTGGATTTAGGCCATGCAGCAAAGATCATAACAGCAATGACGAACTTTCATTAATAAATTGAACGTGAATCTAACACATCAAGGTCTTAGGATTAATTCGATTTTTCTGATTAAGTTTCATTCAGCCAACGATATTGGTGGGTTAGATTCAAGTTCAATTCATTAATTGAAATTCTTCATATTGATTTATAAGCTTAAGTAACTCTGTCAGCTAAATAGCTAGACTTCTGTACAAGCCTTCATTGCTTAATCTCATTGGAATAGCAATGACGCTAAGGATTTTACAAAAAAGCGAAAAAAAAAAACATAGAAACGTTTTATCGTATTTGAAATTGGCAATGTTCGAACAACTCGTTCATGTTTTGTTTCAAAAGATTCAATAAGAGAAAAAGCAGTTTACTAATATTTTTTTCTCCAGCAATTAATCGTATGGCTGCTATCAATTAATGACAGATTTTGACAACTATCGTATTGGTCGTAAGTTTCTAGTCTTTCAGTCAAATTTATTCACCAAAACACTCAAAACAAGTAAAATATAAACCATCCAAGTTGCTTAGGCTCAACTTGGCGTTTGCATTGTTTTTCTATTTATTTTATCAGTTACATATTATTATTTTACTAGCGATACGTTCTTGAAATAGGCCTATACTAGAACTGCTCTCGTTTTGTTCAACAATAAATTGCTTATTAAAATGCCTCTCTCTTTGCCTCACCCCTCATTCCGCTGGTCGATCTGACCACTCGTTTAAACAAACGTTCAACGTTTTATGAAAGAATGAAAAAAGTAATCACAATGGCGGACCGTCGCGGCTCTTCGCAAGACGAAGCTCGTCGAAGTCGGAGCCAAATGCGCAGATACATGTGTTGCTCAGGTTTTTGGTTTATTTTTGAAATACTGTACGCTTGCTAGTTTTCGCTAATCTTTAAAGTTTTTTAATGCGCTCTCTTTAATTGCTCATAGATTTTGGCACTTTTTTCATCACTTTTTGCTTGCCACTGATATACAAATAAGTTAGTTTCCCCATTACATTTTGAAACAAGATCGGAATTTTCAGAGAAAAGGAATTTTCTTTTCAACCTTGACAAAATTCATTCCTTTGATCTCAGGAAGAAATTACAGAGGTTCTTTTTGTGTTAATACAACTGAGATCGGCCATTTTGTCCCTAAATTTCACAGCGAAGTCGAACTTGAAACGGTGTGACAAATATCAACCAGTAGAGTTGTGTCTTCAGAATTTCCTTGTCTCTTTTACTTGAGGTTTTGTTTGATAAATTTGACTAAGTGAGAAGATAACACAAGCTTGGCACCATTAGTTGGTACCGGTACGACGAAACCTAACCCATTATTTAAATGTAATATTCCACGAACATTAGTAAATTAAATCAATAGCTTGAGGTACAAATGCAAACAGCTTAATCATCCTTAACGGCAACAGTTTTCAAAAATCAGAGTTTATTAGATATTGAGCTTCAGTTATAAATGCGGGAACTTACAATCAATATCAATTAGGAATTTAACTTCAAAAATTGCAAACATCAAACGTTGCAATTACAGATTGTGCTGCCAGATCATTTTTCAAAACTTTTTAGCTTTAAAAATATTTTTTGTTCACACTTGATAAAAACAAAATCTAAATCACAGTTTCGAATTATTTGCTTATTACAACGTGGTTTCCAGTCGTCACAATTAATATCGAAATAATTGACAAAATGGTTTATAGGTCAAGTAGGTGACGTCACGGTGATCCACAAAAATTCTTTATATTGATTTGGGGCAAAGCGAATGCAAGGTAATGTTTTTTGTAGGGAAGATTGTATCATTTGAGCGGTTTTTCCAAAAAAATATTCACCATTTAACTGGGAGTTACACTATTCTAATGACGCCACCGCCACGTATAAAGTTTCAATAATAAATCCAAAACAGGATTTCAAAGAAGCAAATCTAGATCATGGAAGTTATTTTAAGTTTAAATCAGGGTTTTGAACCGGAAGGCGGTAGCTCAGTTATTACGACATTGCTATCGGTGCGGAAGGTTTAGAGTTCAATCACCAGGCGGGTTTAATCGCTATACGCGATGGCCCAGGTGCTAAGCTACGGAGATGGGCCCCGCCACTCGTCACGCACTTCGGCGTAATCCCGTGAGTATAATGAAGATTTGAGTTTTTGATCACTATTTTTGTCTGCGTTTTTATTTTTTTGATTCTTAAACATTTATATGTTCATAACTTGCGGCGAAATCGTTCTGTTGCTTTTAAAAACCCGCTTACGTAGAGCTGAAAAAAGTTTGCTCTCAATGCTTGAGATTGAGATTCTATGGAAGGTTTGTCTTTTTATTCCTTTTTTCAACGACAAAAGATCAAATTGAAAGATATTTGTTTGATGTTGGCTACAAGTAAGCCCGTGATTGCATAGTTTAAGTTACTCAATGAGGTAAAAACTATAATCAACTATCTAGTAACGTTATGTGCCCGACCGATCATCACCTGCATTAAAACTCGCTTTCACAAAACTAGCACAAATTAATCCAAAAAGAAATATTTGAAAAATTCGTGCAAATATCAGCTCGACACGTTGCTTGAAACACGAGGCAATTATCCAAAAAAAAAATCCAATCTTCATTATACTCGCGGTATTACACCGAAGCGTGTAACTAGTGGTGAGGTCCATCTTCCCGGCTTAGCGCCTGGGCAACTCAGTTGCGAAGAAACGTCGCAGCTGTGGGAGCCGTTGTCGACACTGTGTCCCATTCGGTTGACCCGGAAATCGAAACCAGACCTCTCGCACCGATGATGTGTTTAAGAAGAGCCTTTGAATCGATAGTTCGCTCGTGAACTTTCGATCAAAAGCCATAACTGGGCTTCGCACTGGCTCTGCGGCGTCTTTGATCACTTTATTTTTCTCAGTAGATCTGGTTTGCTTTATGTTTTGGCGCCGAAATAAACGAAACGATACGAACAAGTGAGCCATAAGCGACCGGTACGAAGTCGAGCCAGCATCAGGGTGTGTAAAGTCAAGAAATCAAAAACTTGTGGCGCATCGTTAGAGATGGTCGGAGAAAATAGAATCATCGAAAAGAATATAAACTGTAGCCTTGCATCGAGATTCGCTTTATGTCAATGATTTTGAGTCGACAAGAAGTTAAATTAAACCAAATTGCAGCAACAGCCAACAGATTAATTATGGATAGCATTTTATTGAACGTTTTCGACCATAACTTTTGGTCCTCTTCAGAATAAAATTTTTAACTACATTTTAAGAATAAACTAACCATATTTATACAGTGATTTGGAATGCAGTAAAAACGCTGCAGGTGAGCTTGAATAAAACAAACATGCGTTAAATAAACTACTCCCATCCTCTACACCCCCCACCCGAGTACACAACGTAGTGCACGAAAAAGGGTAACCGGTTATCATTTTTTTCGTCCTTCCAGACTCATCAGGTGCACAACTACGAGAGCCAAAGCTAGCTCTAACTAAACTAACAAAAATCAAAGCTTATATACAGCTTGTAAAACAGAAGGGCGCGGCAAGACAAAAAGCGCTCGAGGACCAAAACTGGATTGCCAAAACCAAGATATGGTACACTGTAGAAGCACGGGGAAGCAGAATGCGCTTGTGGGCAAGTTAAAAACTGAGACAAGTAAGCATCAGGCGTGCGTAAAAAGCAAATAAAGTTAACTGCGGAAATCGAAGTCGAAAAATCCAAAACTTTCTGCCAAGCAACGTACAACCTCGTGAGTTAAAATCAACAAAATAATATTAGGGAAGCAAAGAGCGAAGCCAAAGAACACACTGTCCCAATCCTCAACAGCAGTGTTAACCAACAACCAAGGCCAACAGCGCGTTGCGTAAAAAAGCAAATTTAGTTATCTGCACAAGCAGGTGATGTTGAAAATAAACCTGCATGAAAACTATACGACGGCATCACACGTGGCAGATGAATTCTTAATGTGTGCATTGAATGACTTTAACTTTGTTGAATATCAGACCAAATCGAAGAATTCTCGCTGGAAACACGGTTTGAAGACGTATCAAATGTCAAAATGTGACATGTCACAACTTCAAGGCTACATTCCGACTCAACAATAACATGAAAACTTCACATAATGCTGAGTAATCAAATCATTATACTCGTGTTACTGCGCCAAAAACGAGTGGCAGGGCCCGTCTCCGCGGCTAGCGCCTGGACTACACAGCTCCGAAGAAACATCACAGCGGTGGTGAGTCGTTGGCGACACTGTGTCCGATTTGACCGGCTAGGGAATTAAACTCCAGACCTCCGGCACCGATAGCGAGGTCTTTGTACAAACTTGATCAAGTAATTTGAATGGGAAATGCCAAGTTGATTATCACAAACATCGTACTTGGTATGTAGAAATCTGCAATCAAGCAAGGCGCAATAAACAAGTGGTAATATTTCGCAGATTTTGAAGTGGAACCTTGATATGTTTGACGTGACACTCTTGATTAGTATCGAGTTGAACGTTTTTTCGCTTGCGTTATGGTTGTGAGTATTGCAATTCTGAATGCGGACTTAGCGTGAGAAATAACCTACTATTATGTGATACCTCAATGTAATTGTTGAATAAAATCGAACTGACACACTGCTTTTGCACTCAATGCATAAAAGGCGTATAACGTAGACGCAGGATCAAGCAGGGTAAGAACCGCTGTATTACAAGCTCGTGCGCATCAAAATCTTCATTATACTTGAGGTATTCCGCCGAATCGCGTTACGAGTGGCGGGGTCCATCTTCGTGGCTTAGCGCCAGGGCAGTGGGCAACACAGCTTCGAAGAAATATCACAGCGATGGCGAGCCGTTGGCGACACTGTGCCTGATTTGATCGGTCGGTGAATAGAACCCCAGACCACCCGCAGTCTTTAACCACTTTGTTGGCGATCTTTCAGCATTTTGTATTGCCGTTGATTTTATTCTCACAAAAGTGTGTTTTGGAACAATAATAGCATTTTGTCTTGATTGTGTTGGACTTCGTGATGCAGATCTGCTCAAATCTTCAACAGGATGAGTAAAGAAGATTGTGTCGTGAGTCACAATGTAGTTTTACAAATTTCAATTGGACTAGATTTTCCTACAAGATTTAAAACAACATCTTTTTGGAAAGTTTATATCTAGTCAATATACCATCCCGTAATTTGCTTAATCATTTGTACGCCAATATCAGGGGTAGGGAAGCAGAGAGCCACATTGATTGCATAATCATTCAGTGGACCACATTTGCTTTTAATTTGTAAATTTTGTCTTAGAAATACACTACAAATTATGACGTCGCAAATTATTTTGTTAAACATTCACGCTGAGTGTTTTTTTTTTTCGTAAAACCAGACTTTCGCGCGGTTTTATATCATAAACACAGCAGGTACTTGAATGTGAAACAGTTTTTAAGAAATCTTAATGCTTTCCGTTCTACCAGTTTGTTGTACACTGAACAATGTTCTGACGCGTCCACATTTAATTACTTAAACGGGCCGCATGTGGCCCGTGGGCCGCAGGCTTCCCATCCTGCGCTAACTTCAGTTAAGGGTGACGACTAATATCCAATTGACTTTGATGACTTTCAACCAATTTATTTAAGTGCGTACTTGTGTTATAAAAATGTTTACTCGGACAGCAAAATGAAGATTTGAATAAAGAAAAGCACGTTAGGTGAAATGTTACACTAAGCGCTTTGAAGAAGATTCGAATTGTATTATGTTATGATAGGAAATTGATTTGTGACGCACTTAAGCGCTAATCGAGGCTTGCTTCACCCATCTCTACTCATGCTCTTTGATCTTATACTTTGATGCATTTTATCCTCACTTAATAAATCCAATCGTCAATTTGAAACATTCAAATATAACAAAATGATATCTCCGCTGAATAAGTGCGGCTTGCAGTGGTGCTGAGCTTCATCGTACTCGCGCTACAACGCCGAAGCGTGGAACAAATGGCGGGATCCATCTCCGCGACTTAGGGCCTGCGCAACGCAGAAACGTCACAGCTATGGAGAGCCTCGGCAACACTGTGTCCGATCTGACCGGCCCGAGAATCGAACCCGTAATCTTTTTGCACCAATAGCCATGTCTTTTACCACTACATCAGGGGTGGGCAAAACTTTTCACACGAAGAGCCACATTTGAAAAAATTTTGCAACCGAGGGCCGCACTGATTGGAAGAGCAAAGAAAAGGTCTACACGTCCGCAGATGTCCTAATTTTCACTGACATTCAGCGCGAAGCTGAAAAAAAGATCTTCGGCTTGATTCACGGAAGGAGTTCATACTTCTGTAAGTGCCCGCGGGCCGCATAAAATGGCCTCGAGGGCCGCATGCGTGCGGCCCTCAAGACATGCGTGCAACATGAGAGATGGTGGGAAAATTTGATCTAACAGTTGCTCGTATTTGTCACAAGGAAACGAAATTTTTTAGCATTTTCCATATTTTTTTTTAAAGAAATTTCAACATGCTAGGACTGCTTATATTATAGCAGCTAGCAGGGTTGGAGAACCTGCACCCGCTGAAGTTTTGAATGTGGCCGGCGTCAGAACTTTGTTATGTGGACAACACCCACCTGTAGAAGACATTAATCTACATCTGCTTCACATTCAACTGCATTCTACATTTGTGACACAAAAACCGCGCAAAAGTCTAGGATTTTACGGTAAGAAAATAACTCATCATGAATATTTATTAAATTTGCAACGTAAAATTTAGTTTTTTAAAGCGAAATATACACATTGAAAGTAAACGTGGACCGCTGAAAATATTATGCAACTGATGTGGCCCGCTGTGCTTTTGCTGCCTACCCACCCCTGGTTTATACAGCATAATTTTATTTGATCAACTGGATGAGTTTCATCGTTACTTTCGATCAGCCGATGGTTACACAATTAAGAACACTTTTGCTTGCACAACTGTCAAAGTGTTATCAGATGTGCTACTTAGTTTGTCTCTTAGATTACGTCATACAAAGTCGGAAAAAAATACAGCATCATGTCATCACTTCAATTCAGTTTCGCGTTGTTTCATTTGTACTTTGGCAAAAACAAAACAGATGAGATTTCTAAGAACAAAAAGCATGCATGACTATACGTTATGAACAGGATCACTTCAGCAGTTGGTGGGCATTTAGCAGAGCAGAGGCACAACGCAGGAAGCCCATCTCTCACATAAATGTCCAAAATGTTTAGTGCAGTGGCTTTGGTCAAATCATACGAAATCTTCATTATACTCGGCGATATTACAGCGAAGTGTGTAACGAGAGGCGGATCCATCACCGCAGCTTAGCGCCTGCACAACACAAAAACGTCTTAGTGGTGGCGAGCCGTGGGCAACAGTGTGTCCGATTTGAACAGCTCGGGAATTGAACTCAAGCCTTCCGGACGCTAGTGGCGTCCACTGCGCCCATCTGCCTGGCTTATCAACGCTCGATCGTAACTTGTCAAAGGAAAAGACTTGTCAAAAGCGCACACAAAATCTTGGCTACTCAATCACATGCACATCACGGAGCAGAAGCGGATGAAGATTCTACTTCATTTAAACCACGAGGAACAAAACAGGATCGTTTTAGAGAAGATACATGCAAGTAGGCCTGATCATGAGGTAGCGATTGAAGTTTAGCTTGATCTTTTTCAATCTAATCATTATGTGTGATCACAAAATTGAATCTTATGATTTTTACTACAATTTGTCAACTGCGTAGCCTCTTAATTGAAATTTCGTAATCTGCAGTATGAAGTCTGACAGAAGATAAAATAAAAGATTTTATTATTTCTAGAAGAATTTTCTTGTATCTTTGTACGTCATGATTTGCTCTTGCTTCAATGAGCGGCGCATACCAAGAGAAGCGAGCTTCCGAATATCATAGCATTACTCGCTATCATCAAAATGCGAGAATTTTTTCAGACCTCAAGATTGTTTGTTTTTGTTTTATTTTTGTCGTTGTATGACATCATACGTCAACATGTTGATCTATGTGCCATAATATTACGAATGGTTTCACCCTTCGAAGCCTCTTCAGTGTAAAAAACAATGTTGTTGTCGAGACCCCTGGCTTCCAGACCCAAGACCGGCTATCTTCCGCAACCTTAATTGGTTCGAGTAATCAATCGATTCCTTGAAAATAAATCTATGAATTTCGCTTGTTTATCCGGTTTTAAGAACCTGTGAGATTGCTTTGTTAGCAGGCTGCTGTATCTACGAAGCTCAAAATCTGAGGGTGCAATTGCGTGCGTGGTTTGATAGAACGAAAAACAATTACATTGTGGATCAAAGTCCAAAAAATGTGTGGTCTCGAGACCTACAGTATATCACTGGTAAAAATCCTTAAAACAGGTAGAGTTTGATCCGCTCGATGAAAAATTATTTTTGAAAAAGTTTAAGCAACTAATCAGTGCGTGGCAAGTGATGCAGAACGGGTTTGGCGCTAATTACTTGAATAAACACGACATCGGTGGTTTAGAGATGTGAATTTGTATGGTGTTTGTCGCTGACCAGGTGAGTTTTAAATTAAAACTGAATCATAGCCTGGGAATGGACAGGTAAAGAGTTTAGAGCTGATCGATTTTGAACAAAAACCTCTTTTACTCTCCGGACTCGTTGAAGCGTGTCATCAGTTTGTGGTTCCTGTTTCCAGCATCTAGCACATAGACAACACTGTCATGAATGTAAGATTTAGTTAGTTAGTTGCATATTTAAACTCCTATCACGAGAAAGCAATCAATGCGCTATACGAACTCGCTTAGGCGTTGCCCGCCATAAGTCCACCACACCAAGATGGGGGAATCCCGCTAAGTGCCTTTCCCAACGGCACAACAAGTAAACTTGCCGGCTTGTTCTTCACACTGTCCCTTTAATGCTGAGCGTCAAGCAGGGAAGCTGTGAATACCAAGTTTAAAGTGATTGGTTTACCCGACTCGTAATCAAACCCGAGTCTACAGCTCAAGAGACAGACGCTCTATACCACTGGGCCATCTGAGTAGTAAGAAACGTTTATTACTTTCTTTTTGATTGTCTTCAAATTCTCTACAACCAAGAAACTATGGAAAAACGCAGCAATGATCTTGAGCCAGAGGCCTACCTTATTTAATCGACAATAATTCTTGAAACTGGACGCTTTGACAACATAGATTCAGCTGTCTTCATCGGCCTGAAAGGTTAAACAAATTACTAGTGAGTAAGTAGGGTGATGTGAAACGAGGTTTGAGCTAATCGTTGGTTTTTCAGTTTTCTACTGCCTTACACTGCTGATGATGACAGCTGAATATATGTTTTCGAAACGTTCCGTTTTAAAAATTACTGTGACTTTATTTTTTCTCCTAAAGAGCTGTTTCCGTCCCATATTTATTGTGTTCCGATGTTAATTTAATCGAATCAGTTACTTAGTTGGTTCATTTTTTTTTCGTTTTTGTAAAAAAGCAATCGAGGTGCCGGAAGCAAGCTTGCTTAGGCGTTGTAGGCCACCTTCAAAACATGCTTAAAATTAAAAAATAATTAGCTTATTGCCAGTAGCGTATTTAGGGGGGGCATTGTGCCATGCCCTTCCTTTATCTCTGTATTAAGGGGAGGGGGCATTGTGACATGCCCCCCCCTTTATCTCTGCCTTTTAGCAAAAAAGAACAAAATTAATGCTGCCAAGTGACTGAAATATGCCAGACTCTTTTGATGGTTTCTGTAGCTTATGGCCAGGAACGGATCCAGGGGGTAGGATAAGGGGTATGCATCCTCCCACCAGCCATTTTCAAAGATGGTTTTGATGTATGGACTACAATTTTTCCATAATTCCGAACCTCTTCGATAGCGATAAGCCGATAGCGATTGCCTTTGAAGCACGCATAATCGAAAATGTGCGAACAAAATGCATCATATTTGGAGAAGCACTCAGAATTAGGGTCAAAAAGTTTAAAGAAAATTTGCGTGAAAATTACTCAAAAAGCATTAAAATAGCTATTACAGCATGTGACTTTTCAAAAATGTTCCGGGGTAGCATACCCCTGGACCTCCCTAGAGCCTTTCTTGATTCTCAATCAGCTTCAAATTATTTCTCCCGAAAAAAATGCTTGAAAAACATGGTGAAGTTATGGCTTCCCCCCTTTAAAATTTCCCGCTACGCCAATAATTATTGCCAGCTTACTTTTTTATATTGCTCGTTTACTGCTAGACCAAATGGTTAAAAACAGGGCCGGCGGAACCGCCCCCCGAACCCCCCACCCGGGAGGGGGGGCAGGCCTGGTCAGGGGCCCCGCCCTAACACCGCTGTGTTTTTTTACTTGAAAATAATTTTAATGCGTGTTACATTAATTTGTTTGTGTGCGTTAGGGTGATTAAAGCAATATCGACTTTCGATTTTTTATGGGACACCCTCTCATTTGCTTCCACCTCATAAAAAATACTTCAGTTAAAATTTTACAAAATTTGAATAAGAATCAAAGGTTGCTACCGACCAATATAGTTAAGCCAAAAAATGGAAAATAACCAAATCTTGTGTAAGCTCTCCACGCAATCTTGAGCTTTGTGACATCACAGTAAGCTTATTTAGTAACGATTATGAAGTAAGCCACGATTTGCATAGCATCGCAAGTTACTCTATGACATCATGAATATCAACGATTATCCGGAATCTAACATGATTCACGTTATGCATGTATTATATTTAGGGCCATTTTTTTTTTGACCTAAAAAAAGTATTTTTTTGATTTTATTTTAGTAAAATTTTGACTTTATTTTGACTTAACCGCTTCGGCGTATTGTTTATGTCTTGTTGCACTTTATTAATTAAATATGTTTTATAATCTGCTATTTGCATAAGTTTTTAAAGAAAAAGGTAGCCAACTTCGAACATTTTCTCAATTACTCAGTGTTGAAGCTAATGCAACAAAGCGACGCATGACGTTAAAACGTAGGATAACGAGCCATTGTGTGTACCGGTATCAATTAGTGTGTAATACAAAAATTGCGTTGTTATCGCAACTGTACTGTACACCAACAGTATGTCTATGATTTTTTTAACGAAAGCCACGCAGTATAATTACAAGGACGTTTTATTGTAATACAGCAGCATATATTTTTTTGCGTTCCTAAAATCAAAATTTCTGTCTTTTCTCAGTAATTTACTGAGCATAGAAAACGACCTCTCAACAGCAGCAGAGGTTGGCTGGGCTTTTTGCAATAATGCGTAGCTTGTTGGATCAATTGTCAAGTTGGTACAGTTTATTATTGTTTCTAAATCAGAGTTGGATAGTCGTTAATGTAGTCTTTAATTGCGCAAGGATCATCATCGAATTGCATATTTTTCAGCAGTCCGCATGCTTTGGTTATTGTGCAGGCACTTTCTTCTAAGAACTATACGTTGGCTGCAGGAGTCCGGTATTGATTTGTTTTAACCAAGTCCGACACCAAACCTTCCACATTGATAGCGTCTTTTGCTCTGCTGACTAAGAGGCCTGCACTTGTCCAATTGTTGACAATGGTACGAACAGCTGGAAGGTTCTCACTATAATATAAGGCAGCTTTAAGCCAAGCTGCTCATCTTGTAATTACAGGGTCAGGAGGAGATGGCAGACCAGCATCATGAAAATCTTTTTTGCGATCTTTGTTTTTGATTGTTGCTACCTTGATCGTTGCTATTACTTCATCAATATTTTTAAAATGAGCACGCACACGCATAGCGCAGTTATGTAGTAAGTGCGCAACGCAGGTGACATGCAACAAAGAAGGGTAAAATTCCTTTAATGTCTTTCCAGCCGAAGACATGTACCGAGCAGCATCAGTCAAGAACAATGAAAAATTCTCGCGTTTTATTTCAAGTTGTCGCAATATGTCATCCACAGTATGCAGAATAATACGTTAGTACACATTTGATCATGTAACAATTAACATTGCGACCGCTGTCAAGTGGATGGCAATTAACGAGGAATGTCTGATTTGGAGCATCTAAGCTGCCCACAAGCACACAAATATACTTTTGTTTAGCAACCTCTGCTTTATCCACAATCAAAAAAATTTTTTTGTCACAAAGCCATTCTTGAATTTGTTCCTCTTTTTTGGATGCCAATTTAGCAACACATGCCCGGGCTGCAGTCTCCGAAGGCAATACTTTTCGCATTCTAGCAAACAGAGACTTTAAAGAAGGATGGTTCAGTTTATGAAGTGGGATATCTGCAGCTAAGAATGAAGAAACAACCTGTTCCTTGAAGTTTACTTGATCGAAATGTAAAAAGGTTTGCTTACTTTGAGATTTGCTCTTCGTCTCCAATTTTCCTTGGTGCTGCTTACTTTTTCGGTGGCTTTCCACAAAAAACTTCTTGTCGCATTTGACTAACACGTCGCAAAGGTTGCATCGCAAGTCGCCGGCAGGAGTTGCCGAAAACTCATCCGGATATTCGTGGCAAGTTTGCCTAACTTTCGCTATAGAAGATTTGGCTTGTTTTGGCATTCTTTGCTTTGCAAGCTACAACTTAAAAGACCACGTGTAAAGAGCGCAAGGCTTTTATAAGATTAGATTAATTGTCTAACAATTATGTATTTATGCATCAACAATGACGTTTCATGCATAGTAAGTGCTATTTCCTTCTCAATTACCGCACGCATTATTGTGACGATAGTGCAAATATTGCAACTATTTCAAAAGTTTAAAATCAAATAAAACTGCGCATAAAATTTTAATAGCAGCTCAAAAATTCAAAAAAAAGTATTTAAAAAATATAAATTTGTTCGTTTTTGTTAGGAAATTTTTGATAAAACCAATTTTGACAAATTTTGACTTTATGCAAAATTTTGACTTTATTTTGACTTATAAAATCTACCAAAACAGACTCCTGAACACCTGAAACGAACGTTAGTACACATTTGATCATGTAACAAGGTCCTGAAAAAATTTTGACTTTATTGACTTTAGCGGGCCCTAATTACATTGTTCAATATCTAATTTCAAGTACTGCCACTATTATATTAGCGGTTGGGACTCTGATTTCATGCTCACAGCATCCATGGTAACTTGCAGAATAACGGGTTCTACATTTCAGGCCCTTGATTGTTTTTACAGAAACGTGTTTTACTTTAACATTTAACCATATGTAGTTTATGTACTATAGTAATTTAATCAAAAATAAAAATTTAAGCTAATGGCATGAGCAAAGTCAGAGCCGAAACTTAAGCCTGTGACAAGAAATGATGCCGATATTTGGCTGGTTGAACATTTGGCTGGCTGGTTGGACAAGCAGCAAAATATCTCAATGTGAAAGCGAAAGCAGCATCCACTTTACACACCACGAAGCTTCCCTCAAGAAGGAGGTTTTAACTTTATTTTTTCTCTATAAAGAGACAGAAAGAAAAGCAGTTCATGATGCATCGCATTGTGCCACCGAAGATGTTATGGAAGTATGGGCTAAAGCCAGCGTTCCTACATGCCTGAAGCAGCATGCTGTGAAAAAAATTAAGAAATGTTGAAAAAATGGCTAAACTGAAGAGAAGCATTCTGAAGAATTACAGTTGAAAGAGAAGAAGTGGAAAGATGGATTAGAAGATTTGTTCGACATTGCACATGCTAACGCATTAGGCATGAATATAATTCAAGAAGATAAAAATTTTCTTCCTGTTTAAAGAGAAAAAGGCCTCCCTGGAACGATAGGTTGTATTAATACAGCATGATTCAATCAACAAATCGAACTAGCAAAAGACAAAAATTTTTCGAGCAAAGAAAAGCACAAGCAGAAGATGATACTAGAGAAAAACTTATACATTCAGAATGGTTATCTTCATAAGCAGAAGATATATCGGTATCAACCAGAGCTGAAAGTGACAAACTTAAAAATTGTTGCATTTATGATACATCAGCAATGTCACAGCCACATTGGCTTTGTTTTTCTTCAGTTTGGCCCATTCTTTGAGCATTTCTTCAATTTTCTTCACAAGATGCTTTTTTAAGCATGTAGAAACGCTGGTTTTAGCCCATACTTTCATAACATCTTCCGCAGCACAATGCGATGCATCATGGACTGCTTTTCTTTCTGCCTCTTTATAGAGAAAAAATAAAGTTACAATTTCCTTCTCTAAGGAAAGCTTCGAGGTGTTTAGAGTGGATGCCCAACATCAGCATCATTTCTTGTCACAGGCTTAAGTCTAGGCTTTGACTTTGCTCATGCCATTAGCTTAAATTTTTATTTTTGATTAAATTACTATAGTACATAAACTACATATGGTTAAATGTTAAAGTAAAACACGTTTCTGTAAAAACAATCAAGGGCCTGAAATGTAGAACCCGTTATTCCGCAAGTTACCATGGATGCTGTGAGGATCAAATCAGAGTCCCAACCGCTAACATAATAGTGGCAGTACTTGAAATTAGATATTGAACAATATAATAAATGTATGATGTAGATCATGTGAGATTCCGGATGATCGTTGATATTCATGATGTCATAGAGCATGGCTACCTGGAGGACCGCGGTCCAAATCCGAAACTTCTGAATGTTGAAGCTGGACTCCAATAAAGTTTTAGCATATCGAATATTCTCCAAATGAAAACATAAAACTATATCAGGCGACACACCTTTGAGCTCCGAAGAAGCATCGTAGCGGTGGCAAGTCCCTGGCGACACTTAGTTTAAGTGGTTCCACAAGCCCACGGGCTTTCTGCATCACAATTGAATTTTTGATGTCATAATCACTTGTTTTAATTATGACATCAACAAATGATTATGAATTAAAAACTTGACTATGATGCAACAAGCCCGTCGGCCTTTGAAACCACATGCAGACAGGGAAAATAAATCAAAATCAAATCTTCTTTATACTAGCGATATTACGCCTGAGCAGGGTAAAGGATTACGCCAAAGCAGGCGAGAGTAAGGATCGGATGGATGAAATTTAGAGAATGTGGAGAGTTGTTACGTGGGAGAAGGTTTTCTTTGAAAATGAAAGGGATGGTGTATCGTAGTTGCGTAAGATCAGCAATGTTGCATAGAAGTGAGACATGGTGTTTGAGGGAAAATGAGATGGTAATTTTGAGAAGAACTGAAAGAGCTATGGTGAGATCAATGTGTGGAGTAAAACTAGTGGATAGAAAGAATACTGAGGAGCTGATGAAAATGCTGGGTCTGAAGGAAATTTTAGATAAAATGGCTAAAGCGAATGGAGTAAGATGGTATGGACATGTGGTTAGGAGGGATGATGAGAGCATTTTGAAGAAGGCAATGATGTTTGAAGTGAATGGACCACGAAAGCGAGGACGGCCGAAGCAAACATGGAAGAAACAAGTCGAGGAGAATATAAAGAAGATTGGGTAGAGGGTGGAGGAAGCTACAGATCGCGCGAGATGGAGACAGGGAGTGGGAGCGATTGCTGAAGGAATGAGGTGCATCCGGCCACCTTCGGACACGAGGAAAAACCGGATTAAAACTGGATGATGATGAGGGATGTAGTCGAGACTGCTTAGTCCGAGACCGAGATCGAGACCTTTTTATGTTTTCGAGACCGAGATCGAGACTCGAAAATTTCGAGACCTTTTGGTCGAGACCAAGACGAAACAGTTGCGAGACCGAGACTCGAGACTTAATCAAAAACAAAAAAAAATTTTTGAAATCGAAATTTTTTTATTGAACAGTGAACACTAAACGCAAAAATTACAATTAAACAGAGTTTTTGTTGCACTTTAAATAAACTAACATTGGGAGCAAATCGGATAATGGCCTGGCCCGACGTGGCCGAAAAAGCAAACCACTGTGACCAAAAACTCGTTCTACCGGTGCAAGTCGAAAAGAAAAAACTGACTTCGGAAATGAAACATCAAATTCATTGCCTTAAGAAAGTTAAAATTCAAACACATCTACTTTGGATAACCAAAATTCAAAATTATCAATAAATGATGAGCGGATTCAAATTCAATCCAACCCTAGAACAGACGTAAACAATCCAATTAATTAATGCTGGAAAATAGTTAGGAGCTGTGATGACTCATTACAGTGGCAGTCAGAGACAAAATTGTGTACTGACGTATCGTACATAATACAATTAATTAAATTAAGTAAAGCACTATCAAACAATTTCACAGCTGCGTAATTAGGGCACAAGGCAGGTACGCAAGTTAATTTTCTCACGCCTGCAGTTTATAAAATGAATTAAACTTTCTTATTGCTGGTTTCAAGTCTCAACATCTTGAAACCGAGCAGATTTTGATAAGATTTAATCATTAGAAGAATAGTTGAAATCAAATAAGTACATGTAATTCTGGCAAACGTTTTATTGAAACCATTTTCACGGGTCAGCATCGAATAGAAATGACGCAATAATGAGATTGGCTTTGATTATGTGATCAACATGGAAGCGCGACTTCTTCGCTGACATGATGCAAACAACTAAAGTGCGGTACCAATAAAAGAAGTATCGAGACGCAATTTCTGCTTCGAGACCGAGATCCAGTTGCTTCGAAACCGAGATCCAAATTTTTCACCCAGTCTTGAGACCGAGACCTTAAAATGTAGGTCTCGAGACCGAGACTTCCATCCCTGCGCCTAAGCGTGTAACTAGTGGTGAGGCCCATCTCCGCTGTTTTGCGCCTGGGCAACACAGATCTGAAGAAACGTAGCATCGGTAGCAAGCCGTTGGTGACACCGTGCAGATTTGACCGGCCCGGTAATGGAACCCAGACCTTTTGGCTTTCGCACCAATAGCGTGCGCGTGACAACTGAGCTACCCAGCCGGTTGTGGACAGGGTAGCTATACCAGCCGGTTGCCTAAGTGATTAAAGGCGCAGGAAGTTTAGAGTTCAATTTTCAGGCCTACCAAATTGCACAGGACAACTACGCCCGCGCCGACAGCAATGCTTTTAATCACTCAGGCAACCGGCTGGCATAGTTTATTTTTGCCGGATTCAAACCAAATATAAATTATTTTCTGAACCTTTGCAAATAATGAACTGTTTCAATTGGACCGATCCTGATTATAGTTGAGTACTTGAGTAACCCTGTCATAGAGTAACTTGCGATGCCGTGCAAATCGTGGCTTACTTCATAATCGTTACTAAATAAGCTTACTATGATGTCACAAAGCTCAAGATTGCGTGGAGAGCTTACACACGATGTGGTTATTAACCATTTTTCGGCTTAACTATATTGGTCGGTAGCAACCTTTGATTCTTATTCAAATTTCGTAAAATTTTAACTGAAGTATTTTTTCATGAGGTGGAACCATATGAGCGGATGCCCCATAAAAAGATTGAAAGTCGATATTTTTTTAATCACCCTAGTGTGCGTGTGTGTAAAATGGTGCTGAGGGGGGAAGAGGGGTTGAAGAATGTTGGACTGCAATTGCGCCGCTCTTGTTTGAAATGCAGGCTACTGCAAGTAAAATCTCTTGTATGTAAACAGTTTTTTTGATCTGTTGAATGAACGAAAGCATAACATTCTTCTGTCAAAAATACACACTTCATGACATATAAGTGTTCTTTGTTCAATTGTTCTTTTAAGTACCGGTTATTGCCACATGGATTGGTGATTTTCTTGAATGCTTTTCTCCAGCTTTTTCCCATGTCATGTCACAGTGTGCTGGGCCATTTGTCATTATTTTAATTTATTATTGTGACGCTTAATAGCGTACAAAAAACAGCCAGTAGTTCAAGCGTTAAAACGATTTTAGGTAAAACATTTGCCGGTAGTCCGGTAAACGCTTGCTCTGTGTAATCAGAGAGTGCTCTTAAGAATTAGAATTTAATAAAAATGACTATTCTTCACGCACCAGTTATACGCAGGGATTCCATACCGTCGTAATTTGTCCTTATTTTGAGAGTCTACATTTTGGAAAATATTATTGTCCGTATTTTTAAGAAATGTCCTTATTTTTGGTTTGCGTCCTTATTTCGACTTCATAAACCAAGCTTTGTGTTATTGTTCTAGATATCCCTGGTTATCATTGATAGTCTTGCCATATTTTTTGTCTTACCGTCAAAGCTTTATTGTGACATCATAAAAGCAACACAATCTCATTTGGAACACAAAAAAGCAAGGCACAGATAGGCATGAAGCATTGTTAGCCGTCCAGGCTCTGTAGGTTAAATGGGTTCAAGGTGTTGTATCTTTAGCTCAATAATACCCAGGCAGTTTAATTATTTCTCCAGTCGTCCTTATTTTGGGTTCCGGTAGATTTCAAACTAGGGTTCGTAGATGCAAAATCGGACGCAATCACATTTTGCGTGAAGACATATCCGTAAGGTTTGTTCATCAAAAATCGCACGAATATATGCATGAAGTGCAAAATCGAATGAAAATCCACCTTTACCATTTTGCTTGTGGATAAAGGGGACCTCACGTGAAGTTTTCGGCGGGAGTCTCAGTTGGCTTAGTGTCGGCACTGGTAAGAAAAATAAGTTGTCAATGCTCTGTTTACAAGTGTTTGATTTGTCCCGTGTCGGATTCGCACCCGCTTCCACTGAGATGGCCGAGTGAATAGGATGGTCGATAGAATAGAGAGTGAGTGGTGGTGGAATTCTAGCAGCTCTTGACCTAAAATCGAACCACGATCGAACTTTATTCAACTATTGCCCTCGTTTCGTGCACTCGCGTGTCATTGGATGGAGCTAACAGAGATTTTCAGCTTCCATCTATACAAACTTTCATGATAAGAATATACACTTCTACGGTGAAAACGTGCATCACAAGTCAGATGCTTAAGTTATTTGTGATAAACAAGATTCACGTGAGTATTGCAGCAAGAGTCATAGCACAAATTCAATTTTAACACTTGAAAAAAAAATACTTTTTCCAATTTTTTCGTTCAAATATTGTACTTCTTACACTTCATTCGCATTTATCTGGTTTCTGATGGTTGACATTGTTAGCTACAAAATTTAAGCCAATTGAACATCATCTCCTGCATATTACATGGTAAGTACTTTGGACATGGACATTAATGCGTGAAGCAGAAACAATTTACACAATCATTTTCTTGCGAAAAATTTTTAAGGGTTTGGAAAACCCCCACCAATAGCTCGATAAATTTCTTATTGAAGTTTAAATTTTCGTGAGCAAACTATTTAATTTGCATTAAATGATAACTTTTTGCAAATATTACCCTTATATTAATGCTTTGACATAGCAAGAAAGGTTGTAAGCTTGAAAACCGCTTCAAAAAGTACTACCTATGTCCAATGTATTTAGCATGTAAAGTGCCTACAACACAACCAATTTTTTTGAAATTTGTTTTTAACGTTAGCTGAAATCAAGAGCTTCACGATGCAGTTGAAATTTTTAAATTCCAATAAGCATAACTAAAATTATGATCTTTTTTTGTAACACTTTTAAGAGTTTTTGCGTTATAAAAGACAGAGGCGGCGTTTGCCTTTTCGGAAGCAGTTTGCTTTCCATTGTTGCTTGTTGTTCAACTTAATGGAGATATCTCATGAAAGTCACGTGATATCTTTGGTTTTAGATTTCGTGGAAAATTTCCGACTGAATTTGTGAGTTTTTTTTTTGTCCAAATCGGACATATTTTGGACTAAATAAGCTGAAAGAACATGTGTCGCAAACTAAATAATTTTTTTGAAACGACGCCCCATGGTTTTACTCAACTGTGAACGTAGAAATTGAGCTGGAAGCGAATCATTGTGAAAACAGGTTGCTACACAACATTACTGAATTTTTCGTGTGTTGGCAACAAATTATTCAGCTCTCTAACTAAAACACCGAAGGAGAAACATAAAAAAGAGAGTGAAAATTAACCCACTTTAATTGGGCAATTAGTTCTCAAACATACGAGTGAGAACATAAAAAAACATAATTGAGTCAAAGGGGCCACAAAGCTTGCCGCCAAACAAGTTCCAGTCAACCGGAACAGAGGAACGGACAAAAAGTGTTTTGGTGTAAACAGTTGCTTGTGTGTCGTCATCAGTAGAAAGTTGAAACCAACATCATTGGTAAAAACTCGAAGCAAAGCGAAAAAAAAATGAAAAATTCGGTACCTCGCAGGACACTAGAAGAGAAGGGCGAAAGAAAAAACGTGTAAAATGCACACTTTAAACAGTAAATGCGAATATTTTCTTCAAGAAAGATATTCAAGAGAGTGTAACGGAAAGCGTGAGTGACTGGGAGGGTTCTACCCCCCTCCCAGCACAAACTCAACCCTAACGACCCTCATAACGTTCAATTTCTTTACCTCCCTGTTTTTGTTTATTGACCACTCTGTTTCCTCAGCAGTTAATTGACACGTGTTGATGAACTCGCTCTAATGACGTCAGTTAACTCGTTGTCATAGAAACAATCAACGTCACAATGAAAAAGAGGTTGATCGTTTCACATCGCAAATTTTAAAAATAAAAGTGTTGCCAAGTTTTATTTACATCTACAAAATATCTGCTTCAATCATAGATGGGCAAGTTAACGCAAAACGTTAGCTTCGTTAACCACTGCTTCGTTAACACAGTTATTTTACACTTCGTTAACGTTAATTTGTTAAATTCAGTTCCAATTAAGGGTTTATCGATGTCAAACTTAACCAACGATAAGAGAAATATGCGTTTGCAAAAGTTTAACGAAAGGTATCAAGCACTAACGGAAGTTAATTAAGTCCATTAATTTCAAAAAGAAATTTAACGTATTAACTAATTAATGAAAAAGTTAGCTTCGTTATTAACAAATTAGCGATCAACGAAATTGTGCCCACCTCTGGCTTCAATAAAATATTAAATCTGATATTTTAATCTTGTTTAGATTTCAACTGCAACTAGCTACGATTGCATTTTAAGTGATGAAAAAAATAGAAATTTTATTTGATAAAATATAGAATTGTAGCGGTTGGTGATATTTTAATCTCGATTGCATTAATATTTTTCACCGTAAATCGACGCAATTATCTTAAACATTTATTCCGTCTTCGAATCAAATTACATTTTAATCGCAATGACTTCAAGCGGTCAGAACCACGCGTACAAGCGATTATGATCGCATCATACCCTTTATGACGGCATAGACATAACTGTTAATATGCCGTAGAAAATTCGATATAGGTTAATTTCCATATTTGGTGTTGTTTTAACGTTTCGGCTTGACAGTAAACTTGCAACAAAGACTAGGTGGGCGTTGCAATGCAGTGGAACGCCTTGAATTGATGATAAGCTTGAGCAGTATAGCGGCACTTGCAGCTTGATCAGCACAACTTATTACAGTTAAATCCGGTTAATTGTGTACCGGATAGTTGTATGCTTTACTTTAATCGCATAAAAAAGATTGTCAAATTGACTATGCCATTAACAGGATTCGACTATCCTAGCGATATCGTTTGGGTTTTTCGAATCAAGGATTCTTAGGAAAGTGTGTGATACCGTAGCTTTAGAATTTTAATAGATTGTCATTGGCAGTGCATGCTATGGAATGGAATGGAAGACGATTTTTCCATATTCCATACTGCAAAATTTCTTCCATTCCATATTCATTCCATACTAAGTATGTTCCATTCCATATTTCATTCTATACTAATTTTTTTTCCATATTTCATTTAATTCTTCCAAACCTATGTAAATTAACGTAGAGGTAAATACACTATCAGCAATCAGCATATTATGCGGCACGCGCGTTAACTGCAGGATAAGCTTTCTTATCTAAAACTAGTGATACATTGCAAAAAAACATAATAAATGAACACGTGCGTGAAAAAATAGACGTAAACAATGTATTGATGCTTAACGCAAAAAAAACAACAATGCAGTCACAGTATGCTAAAAACTTACATTGCAGAACCGAAAAGTAACTAATTATTATCCTCACTCTAGTTCAATTCAACTTTCGAATTGGTAATTTACGGAAAATAGAACAACGTTTTCCGTAAACTACAATTTATACTTTTTTTAGCGTGAATTTGTAAGCGTGCGGGAATAAAAATTGAATCGACCTAGAATGAGAACGCCAACGAACTTTAGCAAATGTATGAATAAGGTGAATGCATATACGCACCTTGAAAGCAGAGTTAAATTTACTGAGAAGCAGGTTAAACAGCGTCTAAATTGATAACCTATCTCGTAGCTCCTGCTGTGGTGCTTCGTACCCCCAGGGGGGTGCACGTACCCCAGCTCAATAACCCTCTACCCTAGATCTTCTGAATGGCCGCGATAAAACCCATTTACAATGAAAACGAAAGAAACCCTAGTCAAAATAGTAAATAAAACTCAGCAATAATACAGTACAGTATAAATAATTTTGATTAATAGGCTAATTAATTTGCTAAATATGTTTAAATTTTTTTATCCAACGATATAAAGCTGATACTTTTAGAAACCTGCGTATTAAGATATCAATAAAACTACCAACAAAAGAAAATATTTAAATCGATTAAGTTTCGGGAAATTCTACCGGGAATTTTCTGAATCTCGGTAATTTCGGGATTCCAGTAATTTCTCGGGATTCCCGCAAATTTTTGAAAAGTTTTCCGTTTCCTAGGAAGTTAAGTTGAAAATCCAAGAAAAAGGGAAACCCGACCACAAACATTGACCCAGAGCTATAGCTAGGCTTCTGACTTGATTAACTTCTCTTGTTAAAAACTTATCGAACTGCCACCATAGACTACTATATAATGGACTGGTAAGTAGAGACAATGCGCATTATTGTGCAGAATTTTCACGCTTCAATGAATTGACACACTTTACAGACTTTTATATCGCGTAGCATAATTATGCAAATACATTAAGTAGCATGGACTGCTGTTAAATTAAGAAGAAAATACTCTTTAAAAAACTTGTTTAGCTGTTTAATTAGTACTATTCTCTAGCAAAAAACTAAAAAAGAGGTTAGACTTTGGTTTAATTGATCGATTTAAGGCAAAATAGACTTGTAAAGTTGCAATATGCTCTTTTTTCGCCGCAGCCTTGTACTTTTTTCTAGTAGGCGAATTTCATGATATCATCCTGTCAATAACCTAGCAAGGCATATGCTGTCTATGGTACAGCCAGACTGGTTAAAAGTCGATGCTACAAGCTTGGTTTTCCACGAGCTACAGTCATTCTTTGCAATCGCAGTAAGTTTACTTTATAGTCCCCATTTCACTAGGAACCCCACAAGCATTTTGCAGCTTAACTTTTAAAAACTAACAAGAGTTAATTCAGCTTTGAAAAAATTCTGCTACCGTAGCCTATAAAGTTTGTTATCGAACAGCTGCACTTAATTCACAGAAGGCATGCGCAAACGCGTCATCGCTGCCAGGTCTGAGGGCATATCATCATCTGCTTTTCCTGAAGCACGATGCCACTTACGCAACGGTCAAAATTAATTGGTTAAAGCACTTCGTAACTTCCACAATTGCGTAAGTTGCGCATCAAATTGTGAATTACGGAGTGCTCACCTCTGGATGAGTCATACGATATAGCCGGCAACTCCCAAGCCGGCTCGTTACTGCACCTCCGTCTCTTTATTGTAATGAAAAGAACAAAATGCATTTACAAATAAACCTTTTAATCTTAAGCACGAAAACAAAAGCTAATGCCGATTTTGATTATTATCGGTAACCAATATTAAGTTGCTGTTCCCGCTCTAGCACGCTTATTGATCGATTCATGACACAGATTTTTCGAAGCGCTTTGTTTGCCAAACGCAGTATTTCCTCCACAAATGCGTTTAATGGTTTTTCTTTGACCGATGGATGGTACTCCAAACGACACAGCCCTGACGTCAGGGTTTGTGCATCGACAACCAATCGACCTCTAAAATAACAACTTTGGGTGCAAAATGCTACGTTTAATGGCGACTAATATCTTCTAACTAAACAGGCAACTTACTGGATTTCCACAAAATGTACATCTTGCGTGATGATAGCAAGACATGCTTCCTGGAATCCATCTAGAGTAGGCTTGGCGATGATGCGCTTTTGATCGCCTGGGTATAGGGTATTACCTTCATTCTAAAAATAAACTAACATTCTAAAAATAACCCCAAGTACTTTGAATAGTAAAAAACGGCAAACTTGAAGTAAAAATATTAAATTGGTATCCAACCAATTTAGGAAAGTTCATCTGAAATGCCACAATGTGAATTGTTATTTTTTGGTTTAATTACGGTAGCTCAGTTGTAGCGATATCGCAATCGGTGCGAGAGATCTTGGGTTCAATCCTCGGACCGGTCAAATCGGACACAGCATAGCCAACGCTCTGACCTTTCTTCGGAGTTGGAAGGCGTGCTGCCCAGAGGCTCAGCCGCGGAAATGGGCGCCGCCAAACTTCGGTGTATTGCCGCCAGTTTAATGAAAATTTGAATTTGTTTGATGCCTGAATAAAGATGTTGGATCCATGCTATAAACGATAAGTTGGACCCAATGTTGAATCGACAAGCTGTGAGAATAAAGGTGAGACATATGTGGTCGCATAGCATGCGCACACCGAAGTATCGGTAACACGTAATATGACATTTTTTATCAGTTAGTAGAAAAATACATGCATTGGTACATTCACAAGATAAATCATCAAATTTACTCTACAGAGTTAAAAGTAACACACAATATCGTTTTCAACCAGAGTTGCCTTTCGTCATCACAACTTTGTATTGCATTGCGAGACATACAATTTACGATGCCAAGCTATCTAAAATTAAAGTAACAGAACATACAGCAGACAAATTTGACTTTTTGTCTTCATTATAGTTTCTATCATTAATTCTATGACATGTGCAATAAATAATACAGCAAAATGCGTAATAAACCTATATTAAACGAATACCACTAAATTTTTGCGTTTAAAATAGGTTAAAAGAAAAAACAAAAGAGGAGACTAATACAAGTGCCTCAAGCCCAACGTATTTTTTTCATTCCTCAAGTCAAAATACGCTGAAAAACAAACAAAAGCAGTAAAACGTTTGGACTGGTTCAGTGTTTATCATATTTTGGTTTCTTACATGTTAGGCGGGAAGTAGCGCACTACCTCTGGAGATCAGATGGTCGAGTGATAAGAGCGTCTACCTCGGGAGCTGTAGACTTGGGTTAGATTCAGAGTCGGGTCAAACCAATGATTTTAACATTGATATTCACATCTTCCCTGCTTGGCGCTGAACATTAAAGGGACAGTGTGGAGAGCAAGCCGGCAAGTTTACTCGTTGTGCCGTTGGGAAAAGCACTTAGCGGGATCCCCCCATGATGGTGTGGTAGACGGATGGCTGGCAACTCCTAAGCAAGCTCGTTTAGCGCTTTAATCACTATCTCGTGATAGAAGGATAAATATGCAACCAAACGCAAATTTACAAAGATATTCTCAGCGTAAAAAATGTCTCTCGAAGGCACTTGCTACATGTCATTAAAAAACTTTTGAATATTAAATACTAAGAGATGAAAAGCACTTGATATTGGGATCAACTTCTGTATGAAACTTTTCCTACCATAATTTCTAGCATCTCCAGCTCAGTGTCCATTTTACTGCATGATTATGAAGACTAATTAACGTTAATGATCAAAATCAAATAAAGTAATGGAATGTGGATCTACTAAAAATTAAAGTATGTACAAAAATATTAAAAAAAGGTTGTTTAAATCTGGTAAAGACTATACTACCACTGTGTTGCAGCTATGGTTACACATCTTAATTGCAACACTTCGGTGATTCAAATCTTTTTTTCACTAATTTTTACTGAAAAACATCAGCCTTTAATAACCACACCAATTCTGCAATCTTGAATCATCAGCACAATAACTAGTATGGTCAGCAACACAACCAAAATGAATGATGCACTCACGTTGATACTGCAGTCATAGCTTTTGAAAGGATTTTTCAACATGCAAGTTTGTTGAATGGTAAACTTTAGCTGGCAATGGCTTTCTTTTAGCATTTTTTCTTCTCCTTTCTGCAACATCTGAGTTATGCATGATTTATTCCTCTTAAATTATGATTTAAAAGCTTACTTTGACACTTGAAGAGCACTTGCGTGGCAGGTGGCACACTGGTATGGCTACACAACTGAGTGTTTTGTGCCGATTATGCAGAACAATGTCTTTCTCATCAAAATGTTTTTGACATATAAATGCATTGAAGTTTTGAAAATTATTTGTTATGTAATGCTGGTTATTAGCTTGTTGTAATGGTAGAATGGATAGAAAATCATCATTTTTCAGTTTATTATAATCAATAAAATCTAGCTACAGGTGTAGAATCATCAATACTTGAGGTTTCTTGGCAAAAAAATTAACAACACATATATCCGTATACAGGCCTTTCCTTACCATAAATTTTTTTGGCAATTATTTAACATCAGCAAGCACTGTGGTAAACATTCTTATTGGTATCTCCTGGTCTATGCCTTTTGAGCTTATTTTTGTCATAATGATAACCCACATTTGAAGATTGACAGTTAAAGGCCAATTATCTAAAATAGCCTAACATTGATTATAATTAAACAGATTAACCATAGGTAATGCTGAGAAAAACTTACTGGTACCTCTCTCTGTGAAGTAATTCTTTCATGCGATCTCCTTTTTGTGCATCATGTAACTTTGCAATCTTAAGGTAAACTGAGTCATTGCAATTCTATGTTGCTTCTCCTCATCATTCTTAGTAGGCCTATACATATTTTGAGTTGCTAAAATGAAATAATGATCTGTTTTCGTGCTTTTTTCTGTTTTTACCATATGAACAGCCAGGAATACAGCAATAGGACATGACCACATGCAATTTGACTTCTGGGAAAAAAGTGACTTCTGATTTGTGTGGTAGGGAGCCAATAAATCATGCAAAAGCCTTACCTACACTGCAAGCTACTGTACTACAAAGTAGCCAAGACTTTGAGCTTATGATTAGTTACAATTCTTTATTGGCCAAGTAGTAGTAGTAGTGTCTTTTATTTCCGCACCGTCAGCACAATAAAAGAATACAATAAGAGTAAGGAAATATAACGCGGCACAGGAAAAGGGAAGAGGCAGCAAAACGATTAAAGTTATAGCATGCAGGTAAGAAGAGTTAACAGGAGTGGGCGTGGTTGCAACACCCAGCCAGCGAAAAGACCAAAGAGTCACCACGTCAGCCTCACAAGCACTTAATACAACACACATATGCAAACGAACATTCACAATACCATAAATACATAAACTGGCCACACTCACAGCTTAGCAGTATGATAAATTCTCCGTACACTACTATGTATCCTCTGGAAATGATTTCGACCAATTGATTTACTTTCAGTACAGAAAGTGAACCCAAGCATTTATGATTCTTGTTAAAATATCATTGAATTTTGGAAGCGTTTATCTTGCCGTCAACGGCAAAACATATACATTAACCGGCTAATTTTCTCAAAACCAGCCATGCGCATATACGCAAGTACGCAAATATACGCAATCAGTTTTTCGCCTCTAACAGCAAAACAGACACTGCCTAGAATTTTATTGCTGTACAGTGCAGACTAGGGTTGGAGTGAATTTGAATTTTGAATTTGAATCCGCTCACGAGTTGTGGATGAATTTGAATTTCGTTTTTTCATATTCAATGAATTTAAATTCGAATATTGTTTTTTCAAAGTCAATGAATTTGAATTTCGTTTTTTCAACGTCAATGAATTTGAATATTTTGATTAAACATTTGACGAACTTGGAGTTTTTCGATTTAAACCTTACAAAGCAAATGGAGCAATTTGTAACTGGTTTATATCAGTTAATGTTGCAAACGTTCCATAAAATTTTATCAAGCCAACAGAAAGTTTATGATGGCAAATATGACGCTGCAAGGCGCTTTGAGTTTGAAGTTGTTTTTGGCCACAGTAACCTCCCTAGTGCACCTGCTGGAGAATCGACTTTACACTCAATCGCTCGGATTTCATATCTTTATAGGTTTTTATAGCATTTCAATTTGAAGTGAAGTTGCCGAGAATGAAATTCGTCTTTACGTCAGCAATTTTCCACATGAGATCAGTAAAGCTTATTTATTTCACCAACAGGCGAGCGAAAGAAAAGATACGAAGTTTTAACTTCAAACTGTTTTTGTAAAATTAATTATAAGTGCAATATAAGAACGATTTACAGTAACTTATTAATATAAAGGTCGGATGGCCGGACAAAGCTTTTTCCTCTCATATTGAGTAGAATGTGAAATAGCTGCGTTTGATCTATGGTTTCAATAGTAGTGGTTTCACTAGGCGCGGTCTATGGTTTCACTAGGCGCGGAGACGTTTCAGAGGCTGTTGCTTATAAAATGCAATAAAAATGTTTTGTAGCTGTTAAAAATTTGTTTGTGAGCTTGCTTTATCTCTTCGATTTTGTTAAATGTTTTTCGCATTTTTTAATAAAAGTTATGTTTTTTTGCATCTTGTACTGTCATTTTTGCAGTTAGCTACACTTCTACTTTATTTTACGTATTTCTTGAGTGAAAATATTTAAACAAGTTGCTACTCGCTAAACCTACAGTACTTAAAAATATTTCTTGTTTTAAACGCATAATTATAATAATCTGGCTGACCAAGTATGGAATTAGTAGAGGTGGCTGATGAGTGGCGACACTGGTGAGTATACTGGTGACTAGTAAGTTGGATTGAATTTGAATTTTGAATTTGAATCCGCTCACAAATTCTTCATGAATTTGAATTTGAATTTGAATTTCGTTTTTTCAAAGTCAATGAATTTGAATTTGAATTTCCTTTTTTCAAAGTCAATGAATTTGAATTTGAATTTTAAAATTTGAAAAAAATGAATTGATCCAACCCTAGTGCAGACTACTATTGCTCTTCACTTTCTTACAAAATCGTTCACCAAGTTTTAGACAAACGCAGGATGGACCGTGAAGACAATACTATGATACACTGATAACTTGACAGTTACAATTCAATCAATAAAGACATAGCAATGTATAAACATGGAGTTAGTTACTGCGGAAATGCTGATTAATTATAATTATTCACCGACACTGCACATGAATAATGGAACCATTCATACAACCTATACCCTAATTTATCAGCGTATTGTAAAATGAAAGCAAATGACATTTGTATTTACTTTGAAATTTTTAAAAGAATGGGTTTTGATATCACTAGGTACTACTTGCCAGATCTCACGACCATAAAATTGGAAAGATGTTTTACCTGTTTCGATGTGTTTTCGGGGTAAAAAGTAATTCAATTGAATTGAACAACGTGTTTGATATCCATGAATTTGAGCACTTAATTTCAATTTTTTGAACTGTGGCTTATCATTTCCAAGAACAGAGTGCATTAATTTAGCAACTTCTAATTTGATGACATCATCAACTGGTAGATTATTTAATTTAGCAAATAGAGGTAGAGGCGGATCTCTGAAGGCACTGTTAGTCATATTCTTATAATTTTTTTTGCATTAAGTTTAGTGGTAGGAGAGCATTATGCGATGCTATACCCCACCAAGCTATGCAGTACTGTAAATGGGAATTTATTAGCGCATAACAAACACATTTTAAAATATTTTCACTTACATATTTCATTAATTTAAGAATGGCAAAAGATCCTCTGGATATTTTGGAACAAACCTGTTTTATGTGCGGTTCCCACAGCAAAATCATCAATTATTACTCCAAGGTACTTAAAATGACTTTTTCTTTCAATTTTATGGTTTGTTCATAGTTATATTAAAATCTAAGTTATTTCTCTTTTTGGTGATCAGCAATAATTCAGTTTTAGTGTTATTTATTGACAATTTGTTTAGACACATCCCATCATTTATTTTCTTCATTTCAGTGTTTACATCCTTTTCTAATTGTTTAATATTGCTATTTGACAGGGTTAGACTAGGGTCGTCAGCAAAGAGTCGCGAGCGAAAGTTGCTCGCCAGTGGAAGATCATTGATATAAATAATGAATAGAAGTGGCCCAAGCGTGGAACCCTTTGGCACACCACAAGTAATGTTGCTTACAGTCGACTGTTTCCCATTAATCACTGTGTATTGCTTCCTATTGGTTAAATAACTTTTGTTAAATATTGGTTAAATTCCTATTGGTGTAAAAAAAAATTCCAGAAATGCTAAGCCACGCCCTGTTATAGTACGATTTGTATCGTATCAAAAAAGGAAAGAATTTTTCTTCGAAAAAATCTAGCTGAAGAAGAGTATGCATTTTAGCAATGCATTTATTATAGAAGACTTGACCCCACTGAGGTCAAAACTGCTTCGGTATGCAACAAAAGAATGCAATAATGACTTTGTGCTTTGCCATTCGCACAACGGTAAGATACGAATGAAGAAATCGGCTCTAAAAACAGGTTTCCCTCTAGACAAGAATGGCAATGATCAGGGGACAGGTAAATGGCTCACCGTAACATCGGTTGATGACTTATTCAAGATTAATGTGGACGTTGATTTTGACAAATTGTACTATTTACCTTTTAAGTACAACAGTGTGACCATGGGATCGTCGGATAGTGAGGTAGAAAGTGATGCCTCCACTGATTAATAACATGAAAGTGTAGTATTCTCTGTCATATATTGTGTGAGTCAATGCATTAAATGGCTACTTCAATTACCAAATTTATTTGCAAAATTTGTTCTAAATTTGGTTCCGTAAAGGATAGCATATCTGTGTCAACTGCCAAATGCGTAATCATGTGACCTGTTGTACACCGATTGCTCAATGCTCACGCTTAACTGACCGATTTGAATTCAATAATTGCTACAGTATCGAACGCTCTTCGAGAACAACTCAGAAGAGTTCAAATTTTGGTTCTAGTTATCACTGTACCAGCCGGGGCAAAGTCCAACTTCGCCTCCACGCGGTGCTCGGTGGAAACAACATATTTAAATGTGTTGGCTAAAGAGGCTCTGGCATAAGTTTTTGGAAAAGATTCGGATACCACAAGCTAGGCTCAGGGAAAAGTGAAAAAGGGGTCAAGTCTAAGCAACGGCCGGGCTTCTTACGTTCGCTCCTTCGGGGCTCTGCGGCCTCTCGTCTTAACGGACAGGAGTTCGGGCTGCTCATGTAAAGCTTCTCGGTTTCCCATCCTAACGGATGGGAGATCGAGATGTGAAAGGGGAGTGAATGAAGCAGGCCTGGCATTAGCAAGGATGAACCCGATTTCACAAAACCCTGTTTTCTTAGTAATTGTGGTCCGTCTCATAAATTTGTTCAATTGGACATGTCGAGAATGAATGGTTGGAATCGGGCGACTGCTGTGGAATCTCATAGATGTAGAGGGTACAGGTCTAAAACGCGCTCCGTACCGCGGCCGAAAGATAGTTCAGAGGCCCGCCCCTGATCTAGCCAATCGGGGGGCTGCCTCCGTCAACTTGTGGAAATCTCCATGCAATTGTAGTTCCAGTTGGCGACTGGATCGGGGCCTACAGTTGTATTGGGGGGGCATTCCTGAGGCCACTGCACAGAATGACAAGTCCATAGCATACAGTCGTCTGGTTTTCAGTTAGGAAACTCGACGTGGACATTTTTTTTTTCAAATCTGGTCATTAGGTTTTTCCCAGCTAAAAAGAAAAACCTAACCTTAATAATGGAAGAAACGAAAAAAAAGAAAACGAAACCAGTACGGCTTGTTCCCCTAACCACAAGTAAAGAACCACTGTCGCAGCGAACAGTTCCTGAACTGTTCAGCAGCAGTGGGAGTTCGCAAGTCAAAGCCTCTATTCCTACAGGAGTTGAGGCGGAGACTAGTAAGAAATTGCCTCTAGCCTGGACTTCTCTGTTGAAGGAGAAGCCTCTGGCGAATCAAGAGGCAACAGTTACAGCGGCATCGTCGATTGAAAAGTCGAATACCGCTCAAATTTCCGGGTTGCCAATTCAGGATCCATCAACGTCTTAGGACATTGGTAGTACGTCTGAGTGGCGCCCTGGGAAAAATTACGAACGAAATCAGAGGCGGAAGCAGCGAAAGAGGTTGCTGAAAGAGATGGAAGGTATGACCCTAACTAATCCTGGAGGTAATCTCTCACCTGCATCCAAATCTACACCAAAGAAAAGGTCGAGGAGTCTTCTAGCACTCAATCAACCTCTGCATCTGTTACGCCTAATTGCAAAGTCTGCTCAAAGACGCAACAAACTGCTTTTGTTGAAACTCGCTTCTTCTATTCAAGTTGTAAACAGGTGGAATAATGAAATATTACAATTCATAGATGGAACAGAGGAACGGAAGAATAGAAGAATAGGTTTCTAAAAATTAACAAACTCATGAATACACTGGAAATTAATACGCGAACATAACAAACTTACCAACTCGTTGTGGCAGTCTAACTCTACTGCAATGAACAGCATAATATCACGTTATAAAATTACTCTTAAGAGCTGAAATATAAACTTAAATAAATCACTAACGATTAACGGACTCTTGCGAGCTAACATAATATAACTGTAACTTAAAACATTGAGCTGCTAACTCTGAAACAAATAATCGCAACTGACAAATTAAAAGGTTCTAGCAGTGCAATCAACTCGAAAACAAAGAATAACATTTGAAAATAAACACTTGGTTTGGGGCATTACGAGTACGTTAATGGTTTTAACGCAAATCGAATGACTTAAATAGAGTTAAAATCCTCAGAACATAGGTACGTGGTTCGAAACTTAGGATGTATGTTTAACGCAAATTCCTATACAAACTAAAAGATTTACGACGTAACATTCCCCCGCACAAAGTGGGAACCAGTAGTATCACACTTTTAGATTCGTCAGAGTGAAGTCGTCCAAATCGTTATTGGGCCGTTTTATTAAAGGTTCGTGACTGCATGCTAACATTGCATAGCTTAGTAATGGGCCTTTTGAGCGTACCGTGTTTTGTTTTGATGAGCACTGAACGAACTCTGCCATTCTTATCTGGAAAGGTACGAATAACTCGTCCTAGCAGCCATTTAGAGCGGGATTGCATGTCGTCGACTAAGAGAACAACATCATCTTCTTGAAAATTAGGGTAAACTTTGAACCTCTTTTGGCGTAAGGTCAAGTTTGGAAGAAATTCCTTGAGCCATCTGGACCAAAACCGGCAAGCCAAATATTGAATTTGAGCCCACTTTCTTTTGCCGTAAGAATCTCTTTTGTCGAAAAGCCCAGGTGGCAGGTTGGGATGGCCACGCAAGAGAAGTAAGTGATTGGGCGTTAAGGGCTCATGCGCTTGAGGGTCGATGACAATCGGAACCAATGGCCTGGAATTTAGTATTCCCTCCACTTCGGCCATTAGTGTGAGAAAGGCCTCATCAGTAAGTGTTTACGATTGCAGCAACGCACCGAGAATACGGCGAATGGACCGGATCATTCGTTCCCATGCGCCACCCATGTGGCTGGCGCTGGGCGGATTGAAATACCAAGATATTTCCTGCTGCAATAAAAAGTTGTTAATTTGATGCTGATTCCATGCAGCAAGTGACTCGCGCAAAACGCGCGCTGCACCTACAAAATTGGTCCCGTTATCACTTCAAACATGTTGTGGCTTTCCACGTCTCGAGATGAATCTTCTGAGAGCACAGAGAAAAGAATCAGCTGTTAAATCGTGTGAAACTTCAATGTGAATCGCTCTTGTGGTCAAGCAAGTAAACACACAGCAAAAGCGTTTGACAAACTTACGTGCCTGCTTAATCTCGAAAGTGCCAAAATAATCTACCCCAACATGAAGAAAGGGCGGCTTATCTACTTGCATCCGAGGTGCCGGAAGATCGGCCATTAGCTGTTTATCAACCTTTGCATTTCGCTTTTTACACAGCTCACATTTCCCAATGGAGTGTCTTACAGCAGCACCTCCTTTTATGATCCAAAAGCGTTGCCGTATTTCTGCCCATGTGTGTCCCATGCCGGAATGCCCCACTGCTTTATGATATTGTTTGATAATCAATTCGGTCAAATGCGAGTGCCGTGGCAGGATAATGGGATGTTTCGCATCAGCGTTAATGTCGGCTTTAGCTAACCTCCCCCCGACTCGGAGTACACCTTCCAGGTTACATGGGCGTAACTTTTTCATAGATTGAGGACATTGACTAGAGATCTGATCGGCGCTGGTGCCTGAAAAAAGGTAAGGAAAGGTCTTTCTCTGCACAAGTTTCACGAGTTCAATCTCAGCGCGTTTAATTTCAAACACTGAAGGTGGCTTAGCATTAAGCAAAGTCGTTTTATCTTTAGCTCGCAGTTTTTCTTTTAACCTTAACAACCATGCCGTTAATCTTTTTAACTTGATAAAGGTAGAGCAACGACTAATCAATGCCTCGATTGGATCAACAAATGAACTCACAACGTTGAAGTTTTTAGCTGTAACATTTTTAGCTTTACATTCCTTTAGCTCAGTTGGTAACTCAGGCAAAGGTGAGGGTAGAGAACACTCTGGCCAACAGGATGACGGTTGACATAAAAATGGAGGCCCAGACAGCCACAGATGAGAACTGAGCAGAGAATTGGCTGAAACGGGACGTGAGGCTAGGTCGGCAGGGTTTAATTTGGAAGGAACATGATGCCATTGATCTGCAATGGTATGGGTTTCTATAACCGCAAGGCGATTGGCTACGAAAACCGGAAACCGCTTGGTAGTATTTCGCAGAATATGCAAGACTGCCGTTGCGTCTGTCCAGAAGACGGATTTGATGTCGGGAATACCAATCTCCTTTTTCACGAGTTGTTCAAGCCGGACAGATACTACAGCTGCCGTGAGCTCAAGTCTGGGTACAGACACGGACTTTATGGGAGCAACACGGGCCTTTCCCATTATGAACACGCAATGAAATTGCCCTTGCCGATTAATCATTCGCAAATAGCTGCAACAGCTGCCATAAGAATGAAGAGAAGTATCGGAAAAGATATGGAGTTCGTGACGCTCTACTAATCCAAAGTCTTCCGGTACAAGACACCGCTTTATGTGAAGCCTGCTTACTTCGGCTAAATCGTCTAACCATTTTTCCCATCTAAGAACATCTTCGGAGTCAAGACTTTCGTCCCAATTCTGTCCTTTTTTACAAAGATTTTGTAGAAGGAGTTTAGGTTCCAAAGTAATAGAGGCGACAAATCCGAGCGGATCGAAAAAAAAATGCTCACTGCGGACAACACACCACGTCTTGTCAGGGGCCTTTGAGGAAGCGATGCATCAAATGCAAACTCATCTTCCTTAAGATTCCACTGTACTCCCAGCACTCTCTGATTGGAAGTTACTTGAAATTCGCGATTTTGCAACCTTGTGGACCTCTCCTCTTCAGGTATAGAAGACAAGACCTTTGGATCATTGGTAGCCAATTTTGTTAAATGGAATCCTCCTCTATGCAGTAGCTGGATAAGATCCTGTATGGTTCGAATGGCCTCTTCCTTCGAACTGAAGGAAACCAAGCAGTCGTCCACATAAAAGTTGCTGACTACTATCTCAGCTGTGATGGGGTCATGCAGATGTCCGAAATCCCGAGCAACTTGGCGTAGGCAAAAGGAAGCGCACGAAGGGGATGAGGTTGCACCAAACAGGTGAACATCCATGCGATGGTCAACAGGCTGCTGACTCAAGTCCCCTGAAGGCCACCACAAAAATCTCAGCGCATCGGCATCTTTAGGTTCCACTCGAACTTAATGAAACATGGCGCGTGTGTCCCCAGTAACAGCAATCTGTTTCTTGCGGAATCGAATTAAGACACCAACCAAGTCATTAGCAAGGTTTGGACCTTGCATAAGAGCGTCGTTCAAGCATATGCCTTTGTGCTTGGCAGCGCAGTCAAATACGACCCGCACTTTCTTGGGTTTTTTGGGGTTGATCACAGGATGGTGCGGAAGAAACCAAACAGTGGATTCCGTTTCGTGATCAGAATCAGGAACAAGTGACGCATAGCCTTCAGAAAGGTAGCCTTCAATAGTATTAATATATTGCTCTTTCAAGCGCTGATTTTTAGAGAGACGTGTTTTGAGACTTTCAAGCCTCCGTAACGCCATTTTGCGATTAGCAGGTAGGGGTTTAGCCGCAGGTCGCCAAGGTAATGGTAGCTGGTGATGTCCATCAACCAGAACCACAGACTTTTGCATAAGTTGATAAGTTACCCTATCTTCTTTAGATTGCGGCTGGTTCAAGACTGCAGTGCCATCTGCAAAATCAGTAGACCATAAGCGTTCAATTTCTCCTTGCAGAGAATCCTCACGGACATGAACAAAATTGACAGCACAATTAGTAGAGGCCAATGGGCTAAGTGAAGGACCTAATAGTGACCACCCTAATGGTTTTTCTACAGCGACAGGTTCACCTCGACCCCCCTTACGGGTACTGAGCGGGCAAAACACCTCCGGCGCATCTGCACCCACAAGCAAAGTAACTGTGGCACCGTTAACAGAAGTAAAGGGAATATCCTTTAAATGAGACAGCTCATTCAATTCGTTTTTTGCAGGGATAGCATTTGGCTTTACAGGTATGTCTGCAATAGAAACGACCTTTTGTAGCTTAATGCTGTTAGTGCCATCAAGAGAAGATACAGTCAGACTACAAGTAAGCCCTTGGTAAGTACATGCAGAGTTAGTCAAAGTTTGCAAAGTTATATTTTCCGGCGACCCTGAAATCTCGAGTGCTTCAATCAATTTTTTATCGCAAAAGCTTTGGCTCGATCCCTGGTCAAGGAAAGCGTAAGTTAACGCTTCGCGACCCCCATATTTAACACGAACTGGTACTACACAAAGATACACACCGTTTGAGACTTGTGAGCAAGTAACAGCACTCGTGGTATCACTAGGCTTTTCATCTGCCAGTGGTTTTGTTTCCACTGACACGGACTCGTTTGAGCGATGCTTGAAATTACTTTTATGCTGTAACATGTGGTGAAAAGTACCTCTACAGCCTTCCACCGAGCAACAGTTAGTACGTTGACAGTCGCCAGTTTTATGCCTTGAACTAAGGCACTTGTAGCACAGCCGTTTAGACTTGACAAAACTGGATCTATCTTTTACATCCAAAATCAAAAATTTAGGGCAATCGTGCAGCTTATGCGAGCGCTCATTGCAATACCAACAAGAATTAGTACAAAGCGGAACATTATCATTTAAGTTAGCATTACTAACTGCAAAATTGTAAGTGGATTTAGTTGCCTTTTTATGAGAACCTTTTGAATCGGAGTGAGAACCGAACACACGGCGCCCGTACAAAGAATTCATCTCTTCGGATTCTCGAGCGACAAAATTAACAAAATCTTTAAATTGTCCCACTCGCCCATTATTACGATCTTCAATAATCACCGATTCTTTAACCCAACGGCGACGTAATTCAAATGGGAGTTTACTAATAAGTTTAGTCATAGAATCAAGAGAATTGACGCTTCCAAAGGTTGACAAGCCTTGTAAGGTAATTAGTGCCTTTTCTAGAATTTCAGAGTAATGTTTAAGTCCTTCCTGATCGTTACTCTTAACTGAATTTTAGATTTGATTTTATCCTCACAGTGCTGAAGCAAAAGGCAAAAAAGCATTGTATTGTCGTGAACTCGGGGCTCTATATGTGTCTCGAAATTACTGATGAAAGATCTAAATTCGAGTGAATTGCCATTGAATTTTTTAAACTCAGGTCTGGGCAAGAACAGTTCATCATAAGACACATTATAAGGGTAAGGGGCAAAAGATGCAAACCAGGGAGGTTGTCGAGCTTGAGACACATTGGGTCGTAAATTAGGTTGATGGTAGTTACGCGGATTCCAGTTATCTTCAACGGAATATCTAGGCCCCCCATTATTGTGATAATTTTGAGTAGAGGTAAGTTTTAAGGGGCGCTCTGACGAACCCACAATGCGCGAATGTGCAGTCGTTTCGTTAGCATACACTGAAGTAGGCCTACACAAAAAATTATCACCAACATGCACTGACTGTTCAGATTTAGGCCTAGTTAAAGAATACTCGGAAAACGAAACGCGCCGATTCTCCGTTGTCGTGAGCGGAGCATTGTTAGCAGTTACTATAGAATTAAGCTCACCTACTGATGGCATCTGATCTCGTGTTGCGCATTGTCCAGCCATGTTCTCGGTCGGAATGTTCGGATTCATCGAGAAATTTGGCAAGGAGTTGCTTGAAAAAGAGGAAGGAATTGTGCTTTCTACCATCGGTTTGATTGTTGCAGGTTTTCGAACAGTACGAGGGCTGCTTTCACTTTTTTCATCGGATTGGTCCCAAACTTGCAATTTTGCCGCTGCCACCTCTAGCTCACGCTGGGCTTCTCTTTGCGATTTTTGTTGTTGCTGATGTTTTAGCTGAAGTTGCATCTGAAGTTGCATTTCTTGTTGCCGCTGTTCCACCTGGACTTGTATTAGCTGTTGTTGGAATTCTTCTTCGGCTCGCTCCTTGGCTTGTTCGGCTCGAATTTTGTGCAGCTATAAATTCCGCTTCGGCCGCTCGACGTTTCACTGTCGAACTAGAAGAAGCTTTTGAACGTGAACTCCCACGGGAAGGAAGACTGGTACCTACAACGCTAGTCGGTTTTTTGCTAGTACTAGCGCACTCTGTTGTGAACTACATTTTGATAGAAATTCACATTTATGAGCATCAAACTCATTTTTGTTTTGGATTGCAGATAATGCTATAGAGTTATTTCTTTCACACGTAACTTGTTCTACTTTCTCCAAAAGCTCTTCATATTTTGATTCAATATTTGCCGAAAGAGAACGTAGGCTTTCAGAATTGGGGTCTCGCAGGGACATAATTCTTTCAGCAGAAAGGTAAAGAGCATTTAAGTGCTCTTGGAGCAGCTCGACGCTTTCCATCACTGGGTCGCTTGAAGGAGCTGAATTACTCACTGCTGTTCTGAGTAGAATATTCTCGAATAACGAGTTGAAACTCTTTTTGTTACGCCTAATTGCAAAGTCTGCTCAAAGACGCAACAAACTGCTTTTGTTGAAACTCGCTTCTTCTATTCAAGTTGTAAACAGGTAGAATAATGAAATATTACAATTCATAGATGGAACAGAGGAACGGAAGAATAAAAGAATAGGTTTCTAAAAATTAACAAACTCATGAATACACTGGAAATTAATACGCGAACATAACAAACTTACCAACTCGTTGTGGCAGTCTAACTCTACTGCAATGAACAGCATAATATCACATTATAAAATTAATTACTCTTAAGAGCTGAAATATAAACTTAAATAAATCACTAAGGATTAACGGACTCTTGCGAGCTAATATAATATAACTGTAACTTAAAACATTGAGCTGCTAACTCTGAAACGAATAATCGCAACTGACAAATTAAAAGGTTCTAGCAGTGCAATCAACTCGAAAACAAAGAATAACATTTGAAAATAAACACTTGGTTTGGGGCATTACGAGTACGTTAATGGTTTTAACGCAAATCGAATGACTTAAATAGAGTTAAAATCCTCAGAACATAGGTACGTGGTTCGAAACTTAGGATGTATGTTTAACGCAAATTCCTATACAAACTAAAAGATTTACGACGTAACAACATCAAACCCAAGAAAAAGCCTGGTCGAATTGTTTCAGAACATGCTGAGCAAGTGGAACAAAGCGGGCAGAGGAAGCTGGGCCTAACACTGCAGCATCGTATGCTAAAGCTGTTAGAACCAGTAACCAGAGGCTCGTAATTACGAGAAAAGGTTTAAAAGGTGATACCCTTATGGTGGACTCGGATTTACGGGTAATCCAAGGGGCCATCAACCAGACGATCCTGAAATCAAAAATGGATTTCTCTGTGCGTATCGAGAGAACTTTTATCCACAAGGGTAGAATTCTCATGATATGTTATGACGAGAAATCCTTAGAGTGGGCACAAGAAGTTGTGCGGGCCATAGCTCCGACCTCGATGAATCATTAAGGGTACGAAGCAAGAGGCCCTAAAGACGCAATCAAATCAGAAACCTTTGGTATCTGGCTTCCAGATAACGAAGGTCTGGATATCAAAAATGTCCTCGAATTAGTGGATCGCTGTAATCCAAATATCCACCTCAGGGACATTAAAGTTAAATATAGCGCGAAAGGCTCGGGTGGAATGCTACATGTTGTAGCCGTCCAAGAACCTTCGCTAGATTCACTAGAGGAATGGGACTGGGCACCTTTCGCTGGCTGTCGGAGGGTGCAGTTCCAAAAACGTACCGTCAAAAAGGCTCTATGTCCAGAAGTACCCACAGAGGTGCAGACGAATGTTGTGACTCATATGGAGACAGAAGTGGAGAACGTCAGAGTTGCTTCGGAAGGAGCTGAGGAGCCTGAGAACCCTGATCAGGGCTCAAAGGCAACCAGTTCCGACTAATGTAAACTGACAATCAACACCTTAGAGCAAAATTGTTGTATTTTCAAAATTCATACCTGGTATGAGTAATAGATCTACAACAAACATTGTAATTAATCAAAAACAAACCCCAGCACGAAAAACCAAATCGAATGGATTTGAATGCTGGCAGATCAATCTTCACAGATGTAAGGCAGCTAGCTATAACTTATGTGAAGTAACAAAAAACATTTGTTCAGGTTAATCCTAATTCAGGAACATTGGACCTATGGAGGCTCAATCAGAAGTAAACAAAGGGGATGGAAACTTTTTCAAGGTAATAGAAAAGAAGTACGTCCCCGAGCATGCATATACGTTACTTCTGATATGACATGCTCTCTCATGCCACAATTTTCTAACGAAGATGTGGTAGCAGTGAGAGTTAAAAATGTAAGACGAGAAAGAGATAGCTTTGTCTTTGTATCGGCTTACATGGCCTTGGAAGAACCAGCTCCACCAATAATTCTGAAAGAGCTGCTGTCATTCAGTGACAGAGATAATATTCCTACAGTAATAGGAACTGATGCAAACGCACATCACACAGTACGGGGCTCCTCCAACGTCAATCAAAGAGGTATGGATTTGCTTACGTACTGTGCTAGTGCGAACCTGCACTTCTGTAATATGGGCAATAAGCCCACGTTCAGAACGAGAAAATGAGAAGTGCTAGATTTGACTCTAATAAACCGAAATGCTGGGAACTGTATAAGGGATTGGCATGTCAGTAATGTGCCTTCCTTTTCAGATCACATGTATATTAGGTTTAGAGTTCGAAGCAGCACCAAAAGAACAAAAATGATCAGGAAAATCAGACGTACTTGCTGGAACAAGTATGCAAACGAACTTGATCAGGGATTGCATGATTTGAATGGTACACCAGTTAGCATATCGTCAGTAGATGATATAGAAAGACTGGTATCAATTATTCAATCAGAGATAATATAATCTTACGATGTATCTTGCCCTCAGCGTAAGATCTGTCGTAAGACTGACAACATTCGGTGGAATACAGAGCTAACCTGTCTCCTCAGAGAGGCTCGTAAAGCTCAACGTAAAGCCATCAAATCAAAACTTGAGAATGACTGGGAAGCTTTTAAGCAAGCCCAATCGACTTTCAAAAACGCCGTAAGAAAAGCCAAGAGAGATTCTTGGCGTCTCTTTACGGAATCGATGAATAGCCACTGTGCAACCGCTCGGCTGGCGAAAATTATGCGTCGAAACGAAACGGTGCAAGTAAGTAACGTTTTAAGACCTAATGGTGAATTCACCAAGTCTTCTGTAGAAACTCTAAACTGCCTCTTAGACACCCTAGCATCAGGTAGTCGAGAGGTAGATTGTAGTAAAGCAACAGAAGAACTAAATGAACACACTGTTATAACAACAGACGACGAAATAGTAAGTTCCATCTTTTCACTTGAAAAGATGGAAAGAGCTATAAGCAAATTTCAGCCATTTAAGGCACCGGGACCAGATGGTATTTACCCGGTGCTACTACAAAAAGGCTGGAATAGTATTAAAAATCTATACCGAATCATCTTCCAAACGTGCCTGAAGTACAGTTATGTACCTAAAGTATGGAAGGAAGGGACTGGTATATTTATTCCTAAACCCGGTAAAAAAAACTATCATGAAGTTAAGTCTTTCCGAATGATTACCTTAACATCTTTCCAACTTGAATGGTCGGAAAGGTTAATATTATATCGTCTCAATGATGATTCTAATTTGCAAGCTAGATTTTCTGCGTTCCAGTATGGATTTAGAGCAGGAGTTTCAACGGAAACTGCACTGCATGAATTTGTACGACGCATAGAACTTAGCTTAGCAAAGACAAGAACAGCTTTAATAATATTTCTAGATATTGTTGGTGCATTCGATAACATCACCCACAAAGGCATTGCCAATGCTCTTCGAGAATTGGAGGTGTCACATTTTCTTGTCCATTGAATTGAGAATGTATTGAGACACCGCACAGTTCAAGTTGAGCTAAATGGTGAGAAGATTAAAAGAGAAGTAGTGAAGGGGAATCCCCAAGGAGGTATTCTGTCCCCTTTTCTATGGAATGGTGTATTAAACTCCTTGTTGATAGATCTACGCAACAGGGGTTTTCATGTACAAGCCTATGCCGATGATGTAGCAATTTTGGTTACTGGCACCAATATGCTATGGATCAAAGGTAGGGCTCAGAAAGCGCTAAATATTGCAAGTAATTGGGCTAATAACCAAGAGCTTCAATTCAGCAGTAAAAAGACTGAAATAGTTCTGTTTACAAACAAAAGGAAGCCGGCTTTCGGATTCTTGCGTTTAAACGGACGCCAGTTAGAAATTTCCTAAGAGGCAACACTGCTAGGTATAACCCTTGATAGTAAGCTTACTTGGAAATCTCACATAACACGAATTGCTCGCATGGCGACTGCAGCGTTATTACAATGCAGACAAATAGTGGCCAGAGCGTGGGGATTAAATCTAACTAACATGAAATGGATATACACTGCAATGATACGACCTGTTATCACATATGCATGTACGTCATGGGTTGGTGGGTTAAATAAAAAGTACTTAGCGAAAAAACTTTCAAGAGTACAAAGACTAGCATGTCTCATAATTTCTTCAGCATTTCCTAGCACCCCCACAGGAGCTTTAGAGATGCTGCTGAATATCATGCCTATTAATGAATTCATACTGTTAGAGGCAGTAAAAGGTTCATACCGGTTATCCCGTATGGGCCTTTGGCCTGCCACGACAGTTGGTTCAACAAGAAAAACCAAAAGTCATGTAGACGTATGCAATGAAGCAAAGGAAAAATTGCTTTTGCTGAGTATGCCTGCAGATCTAATACAGAAAACAAAGGTATTTGGAAAACAGTACAAATGCCTTGTTATGGAGCGCAAGGACGCAGTGCAGAATGAGAATGCTTTAGAACAAAGCATAATCAAATGTTACACTGACGGATCCAAATTAAATGGAAGAGCAGGTGCGAGTTTCTACATAGAATACCCATCAGGCTCTCAAACAGACCAAGATTTTTTCCATCTGAGAAGACATAGTACAGTCTTCCAGGCAGAAGTCTTCGCTATGGCTGAAGTAGCCAAGAAACTGATCATGGAAAGAATTATAAATGAAAAAATAACAATTTTAGTGGACAGCCAGGCAGCAATTCTAAAACCTTCATTATACTCGCGGTATTACGCCGAAGCGTGTAACGAGTGGCGGGGCCCATCTCCGCGGCTTAGCGCCAGGGCTACACAGCTCCGAAGAAACGTCGCAATGGTGGCGAGCCGTTGGCGACACTGTACCGATTTGACCGGTCCGGGAATCGAACCCCAGACCTCCCGCACCGAGAGCGTGCGCTTAGCAACTGAGCTAACGGCCGGTATGGCAGCAATTCTGGCAATCCAAAATAATATTGTGAAATCGAACACAGTATTAACGTGTATTACACATCTAAACATGTTAGATAAAGACAATCACGTCACTATTGCCTGGACGCCGGGTCACACCGGCATCTATGGTAATGAGAAGGCGGATATCTTGGCTAAATCAGGATCAGCATTAAATTGCTTTGGTCCCGAACCCTTTATTCCAATCCCATATGCAAGCTGTTGCGCTGCAGTAAAGGAATGGAGTGCTAAAAGATGGAAGACATCTTGGATAGAACGAAAGGACTGTCAGAGAACAAAAGAAAATGTGGAGTGGGCTCCGCCCTTCTTAACTCATCGACTTTTGAGTCTCAAAAGATTAAATGAAGTGTTGCAAGTCCTCACGGGCCACTGCAACCTACAGAAACACAGGTAGACTTTTGGACATGACGTATCATCGACATGTCCAAAATGTAACCTGGAAGAAGAAACTCCAAATCACCATGTTGGAGAATGCAGTTATTACCAAGCCCTACAAAAGAAGGTTTTTGGTAAAGAAAAAACCCCAATAAAGTCGGTGATCAAAAGTTTAAATCTAAACCAACTGGCAAAGTATCTGCAGCAGGCCGGAAGACTTGCTGAGTACGGCCAGTAGGCCAAATTAAATAAACAAAAAGCGGTGAAAATTGTAATGGGCCTAAATAATGGCCTAAACAATGTGCCAGAAATAATAACCTAAACATGACTAGTTCTGGCACCACCGCCCGTTAATAATAATAATAATATCACTGTACCATTACCGATGATGATACATCGATAAAAGGCCTTACTGATAATGGATACCAAGATATGTTATTTAATGAATGTGAATATTATAGCACTGATTCCCTGAATAATATTCTTCGTAATTGAATCATCCATTTTAATATTCAAGTTTGGAAAAAAATGTTGATAAAATGTCTCAATATTTAAGCGAACTTAAAAGGCAACCGGATGTGATAGCTCTGACTAAAACCAAACTGAAAGATAATATCTGCGGTAACATTGAGCTTCCTGGTTATAAATTTATCCATGTGAATAGCCCGACACTTGCTGGAGGCGTGGGATTTATATCAATGAAAAATTAAAATATTCTGTCCTCGGAAAATTAGAAATAAAAGCAAAACTATGTTGAGAATATGTGGATAAGAATTGAGACAAACAAGAAGGCTTCAGTATTGGGAGTTGTATATAGACATCCTGTTAGAGCAGTTGAGCATGTTAGTTTGTTCACCAGTGAACTATCTAACCTATTTCATAGCTTGAATCTTCAAAAACTTGAGTTTTGCGTAGCCGGCGATTTGAATATTGACTAGCTTCAGTTAGAAAAAAATCACCATGTGAGAATGTATGCAGATAGTTTAATAAGTTGCTCAGTTAAATGCGCAATAAACAAAGCTACTCGGTTAACAACAAGCACAGAAACTTTTATAGATCACATTTGCACTAATAACCAAAGTAAGAAATATTTATCCGGTATAACTCTCAGTGCTGATTTATCTGATCATTTTGGTACATTCATTGCTATACCTGGAAAAAAACTAGACAGGCCTAATGTCGGCGACGGACATTTGTTAATCCGAGACATGTCTAAATTTAATTCAGATAATTTCCTAGAAGAATTAAATGCAGCACTTGAAGTGGTTAACTTTAATGAAAGAAATAGTCTGAATGAAACCTTTGAAAAATTTCTGGCAGTGTTTACTGAGACAGCTAATGAACACGCACCAATGAAGCGAGCAAGCAGAACAGAAAAAAAATTAGATCTAAACCCTGGCTTTCATCGAGTGTATTAAAATCAATTCGTAAAAAAAATCGATTGTTTAAAAGATATCTAAAAACCAAAGACAAGTTAGCGCATGCTGAATGCAAATCGTATTGGAATGCGTTAAATCGAGCAATTGAAAACGCAAAACAGATGCATTATTGCGATTTGTTGAAAGAAAACCAAGGTAATTGCGACAAAATATGGAATATAGTAAACGAACTGGCTAATATTGAAAAAAATCTCGAACTGATCCTGATGAACTGATAAATGAAGATGGGAAAATTCTTGCTAGTTCGGATTAAATCGCAGAAGGTCTAAATGAACATTTTGCTAATATTGGCCCGAAGATGGCAGAATTTGTTAATGATAGCATTCGCATGTCATGTGATAAATCCTGCAAAAACGCTTTCTTTTTAACTCCGTCCACTTTCTACGAAATAATTAATGTAATTGATCCTCTATCAACTAAAAAGGCAACTAGATCAACGGACTAAGAGACAAAATTTCTCAAGTTAAGTCAATTCATAATTGCACCCATACTTAGCAAGCTAATTAATATGTGCTTTGAATCTGGTGTTTTTCCTAATTGCTTAAAAATTGCTGAGGTTGTGCCTATATTCAAAAAAGGTGATCGGTCAAAAGCAACCAACTACAGACCAATTTCGCTGTTGTCTCAATTCGATAAAATTTTGGAAAAAACTATTTATCATCGTCTAATCCATTTTTTAGAGAAATATCAGTTGTTAAATAAGGTTCAATTCGGATTTCGACAAAATTCGTCAACAAGACAGGCAATCAGTAAGATATATTATGAAATAGTTCAAAATATTGACCAAGATCTTTACACGTGTTGTATTTTTCGTGACTTATCTAAAGCGTTCGATACTGTTGATCATGACATTTTGCTTGAAAAGTTATACCATTCGTTTGGCATTAGAGGCATCCCTCATGAACTGCTACGGAGCTACCTAACAGATAGACGTCAATGTACGGTAGTGGGAAATTCTGTATGAAGTGAGAGATTAGTCAGGTATAGGATTTCGCTAGAATCATGTTTAGGCCCGTTGCTGTTCTTGTTATACATAAACGACCTTCCCAGTGCATCACAGTTCAATACAACTCTATTTGCTGATGATACTCTTTCGATGCTAGCTGACAAAAATTTAGATATACTTGAAACCAAAGTAAATGAACAGATTCAGCATGTTGACTATTGGCTTCGCAAAAATAAATTGTCCTTAAATCATTCAAAAACAAATTTTTTAGTGATAAACAAACACCCTCAGAAAAAGGTGAATGAAAATTTTGTTATACGTCTAAATGATAAGTTACTGGAACGTTCTTCTACAGTAAAATATTTAGGCTTGCTCATAGATGACACTTTAAACTAGTCTTCCCATATACAGCATTTGGCTCATTAGCTTGCTCGTCTCTCTGGAATTTTCTACAGACTGCGCAATTATGTTAAAAAAGAAACACTTTGTATAGTTTATCACAGCCTTGTAAATAGTAGAATACAGTATGGTAATACCGTGTGGTAGAGGGCTAACCAACCTCATTCAGAATGTCTACGAGTGAGATTGAATAAAGTATTGAGGATAATTCTGTCATGTAGAATTGAAACCCTAATTAACAAAACTTTACAATTTTTGAAAATTGATGACATATACGAATTCGAACTGTACAAATTCATGCATCAGTTACATCATGGTAAACTACCCGAAGTATTTTACAAATCGTTCACAAAAATAGCCTCTGTTCATAACCACAATACTAGATTTAAGCAATCTGCCTTTTATACCTTATCGCGTGTTAACAAGAGCTTTTGCAAAAACCAACTTTCCTATAGAGGGACCAAATTATGGTGTAAACTGGACAGTAACTATAAAAGCATACATTGGACTTCTTGTAAAAAAGATTCAAAAAATATCTCCTGGATCGCTATTGACAGCATTTAGGCCTACAGATATACAGTACAGTACATTTAATTGCATTTCGAAGTATTAAGTAATCTTTTTTTATTTACTCTTTCTGCTATTGCTTTCGTTTGTGTCTTGTTCTGCCGTAACTTTATTGTATTACTTATGTCGTATTGTATTACCACTAACTCGTATTTTTTTTCTATTTTTATCTCACTGTTTACTGCATTCGCGTCAGGGAGCATCTTGACGCGATAACCTAATGGTTTTTCGGTGCTTCCTGCCATGGTGCACAAATCATTGTATTGTGCAACAGTGCTATTACTACTGTATGCGTAATCGTTTTGAAACGTGTACTGGCAAAAAAATAAACTCTCTCTCTCTCTCTCTCTCTCAGAAAAAGGTGTGATAGAGTCATGGCCATTAGATTCGTGTTTAAAGAAGAGGTGTTGAGAGTAATATGTGCTTATGCACCACAAAGTGGAAAGCCAGATGCTGAGAAGGAGAGATTTTATGAGGAAATGGCGTGTGAGTGGAGTAGGGCAAACACAAATGAATTAGTATTGGGATTGGGAGATTTTAGTGGTCATGTTGGAAAATGTGCGGAAGGATTTGAACGTATTCATTTAGGGCATGGAATAGGGAAAAGAAACGCTGAAGGAAGAATGTAACCAGATTTCTGTGATCAGAAAGAGTTGTGTGCAGCAAACACGTGGTACAAGAAAAAGGATAAAAGAAAGGTGATTTACAGTTCGGGCGAAAATGATACAGAAATAGACTTCGTTCTGGTTGGAAAGGAAAAAAGAAAGTATCTACGCGACGTGAAAGTTATCCCTGGGGAACTGCAACACAAGCTAGTGGTTGTTGATGTGGAGGAGCAGAAATTGAAGAAGTCAATGAAGAAGAGTAAAAGAGTGAGATGGAGGGTGTGGAAGCTGAAGGAAAAAGAGATCAAAGAGAAGTTTGAAGAAAGAGTAGTAGAATTAGTGGACACTGATTCAATGGATTTGTGGGGATCTTATAAGAATGGAGTTTTACAGGCTTGTGAGGAATTGTGTGGAAAGACGAAAGGAAGGGAGGTCGGGGAAACACGTGGTGGTGGAATGAGCAAGTAAAGGATGCAATAGATCGGCAAAAAAGCGTTTAAATTGTGGTGCACGAATAGATCAACGAAAAGTAAGAATAATTATAGGAAGGCCAGAAATAAAACGAAAAAAGTGATTGCAAAAGCCATGAAGCTAGAGGTGTAAGAGGAGATGAGCGTGCTATGCACCAAACCAAACGACGTTTTCAAGTTTGTGAAGTTCATGAGAAAAGAGGGAAGGGACATAGAAGGTGGAGGTTGCATGAAGGATAAAGATGGGAGACTTGTTGTCAGTGAGAAAGATAGTAGGAAATTATGGAAGGAACATATGGGAAAATCATGAATATGGAAAATGAATGGGATCAGATGGTAGAAGCAGATATGGTTGAAGGACCAGTTGAAGGAGTAACTGATGAGAAGGTGATGAAAGCTATGAATAAGATGAAGTTGGGAAAGGCAGGAGGACCCTCAGAAGTAAATATGGATATGATATTAGCGAGTGGAAAGTTTGGTGTTGGAGTAATAAAGAAGCTTTGTCAGAGAGTGTTTGATGGGAAAAGTTTGCCAAAAGAATGGAAGACAAATGTTGTTGTTCCAATCTTTACAGGAATAGGGGGTGTGATGGATTGTGGGGCATGCAGAGGAGTGAAGCTGCTGGAGCATGCAATGAAGATAGTGGAGAGAGTGCTGGAGAACAGAATAGGAGGACTGGTAACGATACATGACATGCAGTTTGGCTTTATGCCTGGAAGAGCACAACTCATGCATTGTTTATTCTTAGAAGAATGCAAGAGGAGTTTTGTTGAAGAGAGAAAAAGCTGTACATGTGTTTTGTGGACTTGGAAAAGGCATTTGATAGGGTACCGAGAAAAGTGATGGAATGAGCATTAGGAAAGAAAGGATTGGCAAAACAGAACAGAACATATTTATTTTAGTCGCTCGTTGACTAACACGATACGTAAATGATAAAATACACACGATACAAAGGAAAAAAAATGCACGAAATGCGACAGGGAAGTTGCGAATGGACCTCGCGGTCATCGAGTCAAGCAACCACCCATAATAGAGTCAAGCAACACCAAAAGTGTTGGTGCAAGCAGTGATGAGTTTATATGAGGGTTCAAGGACGAAAGTTAGAGTTGGGTCAGGGACATCGGAAGAATTTGGGGTACGCGTTGGTGTGCATCAAGGACCTGTGCTATCACCACTGATATTTGCTATTGTGGTTGATGTTGTGACAAAACATGCAAGAGAAGGATTATTAAATGAAATTTTGTACGCGAATGATCTGGAGCTGATGAGTGAAAGTATGGATGATTTAAGGGAGAGGTTCCAAAAATGGAGAAGTGCATAGGAAGGCAAGGGATTGAAAGTGAAGGTTGGCAAAACTAAGATGATGGTGAGCGGAACGGAAGGAGAAATTGTATTGAGCAATATAGATCCTTGTGGAATATGTGGGAAAAGGGCTGGGTCTAACGCTGTGTGGTGCACGATAGTGTGTGAGGTGGATACATGGGAGATGCACGAAAATGAAAAAGGTAACCTGTAGTTCTGCAAGACATTTTGTTTGTAGAAGATGCACAGATGTTGGAGATGGCACGGAAGAACCAGTGGAGGTATTATGCGATGAAGTGGAGACTGTGAAGGGATTTTGTTATTTAGGAGACAGGCTGACTGCTAGTGGTGGATGTGAAACTGTAGTGACACCAAGAGTTAGGATTGGATGGATGGAATTTAGAAAGTGCGGAGAGTTGTTACGTGGGAGAAGGTTTTCTTTGAGAATGAAAGGGATGGTTTATCGCAGTTGCGTAAGATCAGCAATGCTATATGGAAGTGAGGCATGGTGTTTGAGGGAGAGTGAAATGGCAATTTTGAGAAGAACTGAAAGAGCCATGGTGAGGTCAATGTGTGGAGTGAAATTAGTGGATAGAAAGAAGATGAAGGAGCTGATGGAGATATTGGGTTGAAGGAAACGTTGGATGGAATGGCAAAGGCGAATGGAGTACGATGGTATGGCCATGTGATCAGAAAGGATGATGATAATAAATTGAAGAAGGCAATGATGCTGGAAGTGAATGGGAAGCGAAAGCGAGGACGGCCAAAAATGACATGGAGGTAGAAGGTGGAAGAGAGTGTGAAGGAAGTTGGGTTGAAGATCGAGGAAGCTGCAGATCGAACGAGATGGAGGGAAGATGTGAGAGCAATCGCGGAGGGAATATGAGGTGTATCCGGCCACCTTCGGGAACGAGGAAGAAACCGGATTGAAACTGGATGATGATGATGATTTAAAACTGCAATGGATAGGACTTCACTGATGGTAATTGCAAAAAAATGAAAAATCAATCAATCAATTGATTGAAAAAACTGAGACTGCATGAGTTTCGGATGTAACCTAATGATTAGGCTCGCTATAGCTGCAATAGAAAATAAATTGTGCATCAGAGCAAGTTGAGCATGGCAGCTAAAAATATGAAAAAATTTGGGGGATTCACGAGCGAATCTAAATTGTCCAAGGGGTACCGATGAACAGAAAGTTTGGGGAGCCCTGCTCTAGATTGTACGTCTATTGTAGAAGCTGTGAGGATCTGATATTTTTTTTTTTATCTGGTTCGCCGACACGTTTAGTTTAGTCAAAGCCAATGTTTCTTAACTTGTGGGTAATTAATACTCCAAACGGGGTAATTTTGGATTTTAACCAACTAATTTTTCCAAAAAATAAAAAGAAATAACTTCTTTTGCCACCGTTATTGTGTGAGGCTGAAAACTAAAACTTTTACAGTGTATCACCATCACCATGCTTTCTGTTATGTCTTACTATAATACTCTACGCGAGCATTTTCTCTTTGACAGTTCTACTTCTTTTTTCGTTCAATTGAAAATATTTAAGAGGCAGTAAACTCGACATTATTAAAAGGCGGTCTAAGTAGCAACATCAAACGAAGTCGGTAATGAGTTGCAATTAGGTCGTCCAGAAATCATTGAAGATTTGACATGTGTAAATTCAGTAGCAAATTTGCCGGACTTTGGTCTAAACACTAGACCAATGATCAAATACGAATACAAATACAAACACAACCACAAATACAACCACAAATACGAAGCGAAAAGCTTGACATCAGAAAAAAAGATGGTACGAGACTACGAGTTCGCTACAACTATTAAATCAGAATTCAGAATTCTAAGGCCAATAAGGGTCTCTTATAAATCCTCTTGTTTTGTAAACCATAGTCTAATCCAGGTAGAAATAGGAGTGGGGGGGAGTATTTTATTTCTAGGCAGCAGTCGTAAGGTAAATTTAGTGCCAAAAAATTACAAATTAAGATGCCTCAAGACAGAAACAAAATTTGCGAAGAAGCTTTTCTGAAGTTTTTTTTTTTTAATGCAGTAGCGTACGCGGAGGGGGCTCGTATGCGCGCACCTCCTCAGTTCCTTCGTTATAGAAAAAAGTTAGTTGTTCTTTTCAGCCGTTTTACAGTACTAGTCGTTAAGTTTGAACGAAGTAAACACCACCCTCCGTAAATTTCTTGAGACCTGTAGGCCGTGATGCGGCTATATGTAGCCTAACATCCTACTATCTTTTTCAAAATTTTTTTTCGATTCTTGAGCGATTTTAGCTAAGCTTGCACAATTTCTTTCGGTCAAATCGATTTTTGTTTTGGTCATATTGATCTCAGGTTTAAAACTATATTTCCAACAATTCCTTGAAGTATAAAATTCATAAAACCGGCCAGTTAGCTCTGTTTCTTGGGCCGGTCAAATTGGACGGAAAGTCTGGGCTTCGTTTCTTGTTCCGGTCAAATTGGATACAAGTTGCCAGCGACTCGCCATTGCGCTGCGAGTTTTTTTGGAGTTCGAAGCTCTGTTGCCCAGGCGCAGCAGGCGCTAAAACCGCGGAGATAGAACGCCACCCAATTAAAAAAATCGCGTGGAAATCATCGGGCATTTGCATGAGCCAGCTTGGCTCATGTATAGTAGGGTGGTCCTTAAAAAAATTTTTTTTGGATTTTCTATGGGCCAACCCTTTAAAGGGGTCCATTCGAAAAAAAAATAACCCTTGCAAAATATTTTTCAAAAATTTTAATATTTAGAGGTAGCTCAAGCTTCTTACATTTTACGAGGGAGGCCAAATGACGTCAATAGCATTTTCTCCCGAATTTAAATGCTAGAACACCATCTTAGTACCAAACGATGTGGAATGTGTAATTTTCTGTCACTGTTCGATGGGTGCCGTTAGCTTAGTGTTTGAAAGTAGTCAAAAAAAATGTTATTTTTAGCGAAATCAGAAAAAAAATTATAAAAAGTAAGTTAAAAATGGTAAGATGTGATGGCTTGTTATCAAATTTTGCGTAAATGTAGTTACCATACAATAACATGATAAGAAATATGATAAATGAAGGTTTTTACCGAAATCTATCCAGTCTAGCTAAGGTTAAGAGAGTGATTCAAGTTTATAGATCAATAAAAAGAATTTCACTTGAATTTAACTCTCCAAAATCGTTTAATTTAGCCGAAGATCTTGGAGGATTAAATTCAATAAGTAAGATTCTTTATGATATGTACATTTTGGTTGTCACACCAACATACCGCTACTCAAAAATCAATGACGGAAGTCTATAAACAGCAACAACAATAGTAACAGTCTTCTTAACATTATTCAAGGTTCCAATTTTGAGCAATCATTGCTTTAGAGTTTTTTCCTGCTCTCACAAAATTTTTTTTGGTGTTCCGGAATATTTGTTAATAAAAACTGCAGCTGTTGTTCATCCTTTGTCATTAGCCCACAGTGCTCTTAAATAAGAGCCACACCTCTTTCAGCATAGTCGTTAACTACTTTCAATTCTGGCACAATTTGATGAAGTTCGGAGAAAATCGTTATCGTCGTTCGAAAAATCAGGATCTTTTTGTAGAAAACCAAAAGGAAGTTATAGTTTTTAGAATAGAACTTTGGAAGTTAAGGTCACAAAATTGTTCAGGTTGAAAGTAGTTAGTTAATATTTGTTGGTTGAATGATACTCGCTTCGGCGGCTTTTCATCACCAATTCTTTTCAATGACTAAATCATCTGGCGCTTTATAGAGCATGGGAGGTCACCGCTGCAGCAATGGCAGCCCATGCATCTGCTGCAATGGCTGCTGCATTGCTGTGCCCATACATCTTCATTAATCTTTTTGTACTCGGCTGTAGAACTCTACCAGAGAAGTCTCTTACCAGCATTCGAGATAATGGAAAAAGTCTCTGGTAGAGATCAACCTCTGGCAGAGTACAAAAAAATTAATGAAGACGTATCTGCAGCAATGGAAGCACGTACATGGTAGTTGTTGCAGGAACTCGTGTTTTTTTTTTTTGTGTTGTAATCTCCCATGCTCTATGAAGCGCCAGATGACTCAGTCATTAAAAAGAATTGGTGATGAAGAGCCCCTGAAGTGAGTATCAATCAACCAGGAAATATTAACTAGTTTCAACTTGAGCAATTTTGTGACCTTAGCTTTCAAAGTTCTATTTTAAAAACTAAAACTTCCTTCTGGTTTTCTACGAAAAGATGCTAATACTTGAAACGACGATAACGATTTCCTCCGAGCTTTATCAATTGTACCAGAATTGAAAGCGGTTAACGACTATGCTGAAAGAGGTGTAGTTCTTATTCAAGAGTAGTGTCGACGAATGACAAAGGATAAACAATAGCTCAGGGTTGGGAAAAATCGATTGTAATCAATATTTAATATCGATATTCTTTACTTTTTGTTCATCGGAATGCATTGGAGACTTTACTTTTTTGAATGAGTATCGAATATGGCCTTGTCTTTACTTTTTTTCGGCTTAATCGATATTCGATAATCGATTCTTTTCGTCCAGATTATTTTATCTTACTTTAGTAAATTAAAATACTTGTCGGTATGTCATTTATTGCGCCAAAATCCCGACTGAAAATAAAAATAAAACAGAGTTGCTCGAACAAAGTTGTTTCGCATCTATGGTCGCACCGGCATGCAATGTCCTGTGCTTGTCTTTAGCTACTGCGTGACCGTGAGCAAATTCCAGAAAAGACTTAGCGCATACGGCTAAATGCTCAATTGGTAAGGCTGTAGGTAGCTAGGCCTTGTATTGCGCTATGGAAGCAACGTTAGCAGTTTAATGGTGGTGTAGGTATGTAGGTACCGGTAATTTTACTGCTTTATTGGTGGCCTACTGAATTAGTGATCAGCTAATAGCCTGCTGTAATTTGGTTTCCTGAAAAACAATCATAGGTCTACCCACTACCGGTACCAGAAGTAAAGTAGACGGAAACTCAAGGTTGATATGAGTTGCTACTAGTGCATAAAGCTCAGCAGTGAGACCGCTTGACTATTGAATTTATCGATAAAATTGCTTAACATACTCCAATTTTTGTTCGATCTGTCATTGTGCAGGGAGGCCTCTGCTCTATAACTACTCAGTACTTGAAGTTGAGCAAAAAGTAATAGCCAAAATTGGTCTTGCAGGCACGTCCGGAGTGTGGGAGAAGGGCAATAAAAAAGTTAAGGAGAGTCTTCCAAAAACGTTGTTAAAAGACATCATCTAAAATAAAGTCACACACACTCGGCGTGTACTGTTAATAATGAATAGACACCTACAGTCAAGTGCTCAATGTATGGAAACAAGTTAGTCTAACAATTTTGGGGAGCAAAATATTTTGGGGGCTAGTAGCCCTTGGGGACAGGTATGCGGTGTGCAAGGGCTATGGTATCACTACGAGCTTTGAGCCAGCCTGTAGGCAGTGATGGAGTACTCGAGTACTGTGCTCGTACTTGAGTTCCACTTTTAGGGCACTTGTAGGCCTACTCGCAACCCCTGGTACTCGGTTAGCGATCCTACTAAACACCGCAAAGAACAACAAAGAACTGAAAACACTGCAAAGAACGACAACGGACTTTAAATTAGTTACTAAACACCGCAAAGAACGACAAAGGACTTGAAATCATAGTCTCGAACATAACTAGAAACGACAAAGAACTTTAAATTAATTACTAAACACCGCACAGAACGACAAAGAACTTGGAATCATAATCTCGAACATAACAAGGAACAACAAAGGACTTTAAATTAGTTACTAAACACCGCAAAGAACGACAAAGGATTTAGAATCATAATCTCGAACATAGCAAGGAACGACAAAGGACTTTAAATTAGTTACTAAACACCGCAAAGAACGACAAAGGACTTTAAATTAGTTACTAAACATCGCTAAGAACGACAAAGGACTTGGAATCATAGTCTCGAACATCAAAAAACTTGGAATCATAATCTTGAACATAACAAAAAACGACAACGAACTTTATATTAATTACTAAACACCGCAAAGAACGACGAAGGACTTGGAATCCTAATCTCGAACATAACAAGGAACGACAACAAACTTTAAATTAGTTACTAAACACCGCAAAGAACGCCAAATGACTTGGAATCATGATCTTGAACATAACTAGGAACGACAAAGGACTTTAAATTAGTTACTAAACATTTCAAAGAACTTTTCAATCAATTAGACTAGTGATTGGGGTCAGGGGGTTGGGGTGGGGAGGTTGGAGTCATGGGGAGGTTGGGGTCGGGGGGTTGGAGTGGGGTCGAAGGGGTTCGAGTTGGGGTCGGAGGGGATGGAATTGGGTTCGAAGGATTTCAAGTCAGCGGGTAGGGGTCGGGGAGGTCAAAGGAATTGGGGGTTGGGGTCGGAGGAGTTTGGGTCGAGAGGTTGAGTTGAAATCAAGGAGGTCGGTGGGGTTGAGGTCGGGGAGTTGGGGTCAGGGGTTTGGTTTGGAGGTTGGAGGAATTGGGGTCGGGGTTAGGGAAGTTGGGGGGGGTACGGGAAGTTGGGGTTGGGGGTGAGGTCAGAGGTTGGGTTGGGGAGTTGGGGTCGGGGGGATTGGGGTTAGGGGAGCTAGTCGGGATCAGGGAAGTTGGGGTCGGGGGAGAGTAGGGGTCAAAAGAGTTAAAGTAAGGGAGGTTGGAGTGGGGTCGAAGAGGTTCAAGTTGGGTCGGAAAGGATGGAGTTGGGTTCGGAGGGGTTCAAATCAGTGGTTGGGGTCTAGGTGGTCAGAGGAGTTGGGAGGTTGGAGTTGGGGTAGGAGGAGTTTGGGTCGAGGGGTCAGGTTGGGATCAGGGAGGTCGGAGGGGTTGAGATGTGAGGTTGGGTTTGGGAAGTTGGGGTTGGGGGGGGGTTATGAGGGGTTGGGGGAGTGGGGTCATGGGGATTGGAATTAGGAAAGTTGGGATCAGGGGACTTGGGTTCGGAGGGGACTTGGGGTCGAGATCAGGGGGGTTGATGACGTTTCCAACTTCTTTTATCCCAACTCCCCCGATTCCAACTTCCCTAACCCCAACTTCCCCAATTATAACTTCCCTAACCCCAATCCCCCCCGACCCTAACTCCCCCAACCCCCTGACCCCAACTCCCCTGATTCCAATTTTCCTAGCCAATCCCAATCTCCCCGACCCCAACCCCCCTGACCCCAACCTCTCGAACCCAACCCCTAACCCCAACCGACCCGACACCCCAACCCCCCAACCCTCCGAGTTCCCCAGTCCCAACTCGACCCTTGACCCAAACTCCCCCAACCCCCCTAACCCCTCTGACCTCCCCGACCCCCTGACTTCAACTCCTCCGAACCCAACTTTATCCCCTCCGACCCCAACGCGAACCCCTTCGACCCCACTCCAACCCCCGACCCCAACCTCCCCATGACTCCAACCTCCCCACCCCAACCCCCCCTGACCCCAATCACTAGCCTAATTGATTGAAAAGTTCTTTGAGGTGTTTAGTAACTAATTTAAAGTCCTTTGTCGTTCCTAGTTATGTTCAAGATCATGATTCCAAGTCATTTGGCGTTCTTTGCGGTGTTTAGTAACTAATTTAAAGTTTGTTGTAGTTCTTTGCGGTGTTTTCAGTTCTTTGTCGTTCTTTGTCGGTTTTTGTCGTTCTCTGCGGTGTTTAGTAGGACCCCTCGGTTAGTACTCGTACTCGAAGGTCAATGTACTCGGTACTCAGTCAAAAAAAGCGCCGAGTACACGAGTACATTTGGCTTTCGCTAGAAGTAACAAACTAACAAACAAGATGAACTTTCGATAGCAAACTACAGCCAACAAAACCCGTAAATAAATTGATGCGCCTTCTCAACATCCCAAACACTGAAAAAACATATTCGTTTATGTTTTTGCGACAAACTTTGAGCTGTTACAACTTAAAAATTGTTCTTTTGCTAAAATTGTAGAAGTACTCGCACTCGAACTTCTTTACGGTACTCGCACTCGAGTACATTTTTCAACATCAGTACTTGTACTCGTACTCGAAGTTTTTTGCGGTACTCGTACTCGGAAGTTGAGTACTCGACTCCATCACTGCTTGTAGGGCTCATGACTTTTTCATTTGCAGCAAAGTCCAAAAATTGGTGTTAACAATAATAAAGCAGCATGAAAGTGCAAAATAGCATATAACGTCATGTTCTGTACACTTTCCTCGTTTGAACAAATTTTTTTTCTCGCCTGGTTTCTGCTTGTATAAACACAAGCTCATTTACCCTTCTAAAGATTTTAACGATCTCTACATAGCCTTAGAACTCCCAAGTTAATTTTTATAAGCACATCAATCAGCAGATAGATACCCAAACGTATAGTTGCTGATATTGATAAATGTTGAAGACAATCAAGACTGTGCGCAAAGCACTAACCCAGTTCCAAACTAATGCAACATTTCATTCGAAATTGACAAATTGTAAGTAAGTTATTCGTATAATAGAAACATGTTTTACACAGCATGCAAGGCTTGCAAGCCCGGTAAACTACTGGGACCATAAGCAATGATAAAAAGAACATGGCCCAGAAGAGCAGTGCACTCATAGGGCATGGGGCAAAGACCCGAAAAATTTTATCACTTAGCGTACCAAATTGCATTTAAATTTAAAGAGAACACTATCCGGGTCCATCATGTTCGATTCTGATTAAAGGCCAAAATGTCACTGCTGTGGTTTAAATGTTTAACCATCTGTTTGCTTAAAATGTTTTATCAGCATCATTGCTTTTGTCATTTCAACTATTTGGCGCTAATGCTCGCAATAATATATTCATTCCGTAAACCTGTACCAGCAAAACTATCGTATTTCTCTTTTAATCTTAACTATGGATAAAAGTAAATTGCAAAGCCAAAATGGAAGAGTTGCCAGAGAGTTGAGAAACTAGCATCTGACAAAATTTGTGATTTTGGCGAGTACCAGTAACTTTGCTTGCAAAAGTGCATTTGGTGTCAACACTAGGTTTGCAGTATTTCGAAAAAGCTAAAATCACTCCGTGTAATATTGATTGCAATATTCTTTATTCTTTACTTTTTTAAACTACCATCGAAATCGATTATTTCTTTACTTTTGGTGAACTATCGAATATCCATTATTTCTTTACTTTTTTGAGTATCGATTTCCAACCCTGCAACAGCTACAGTTTTTACTGATATATAATTGTTCAGGAACATCGAGAAAAATTTCCTGTGAGCAGGAAAAAACTTTAAAGCACTACTTGCTCAAAACTGGAACCTTGAATATTGTTAAGAAGACAATTACGATTGTTGTTGCAGTTTATAGATTTCTGCAATTGATTTTTTGAGTAACTGTATGCTGGTGCGACAACCAAACTATTACTATTTTGTATCAACGTGGTTTGACCGTAACGCCAAACAGAGAGCGCAATGGCACACGCCAGAACATAAAGACAGAAAATCAATCACCAAATGACATATAAAGCCCCCAACAAGCTGTTTCGCCTTGAGGCTTTTCAGGGGAGATATTAAAAACTATAAAATGATAGATTTAAAACAATAAAGCACTAAAGATTAAAACGACAAAACAATGGAGACTTTCAGGACAAAACTCGAGGTTGATTTACGCGGTGGCGTATACAGCAAGAACATTGCAACTGTGTGTAGTTAACTTAGCAGGGCTGCAGATTGCAAAACAGCGAAGGCAATTACTATTGTTGTTGCAGTTCATATCATGTTATTTTTATTTCATATCATGCTATTTTATGTGTTTGGTAACTGTATTTATACAAAAATTTGGTAATGAGCCAACATAACCTACCATTTTTAACTTCGGCTACTTTTTACGATTTTTTAACTAATTTTGCAAAAAATAACATTTTTTTGACTAGCTTCAAACACTAAGCTAACGGCACCCATCAAACATTGACAGAAAATCACACATTCCACATCGTTTGGTACTAAGATGGTGTTCTAGCATTTAAATTCGGGAGAAAATGCTATTGACGTCATTTGGCCTCCCTCGTAAAATGTAAGAAGCTTGAGCTACCTCTAAATATTAAAATTTTTGAAAAATATTTTGCAAGGGTTATTTTTTTCCGAATGGACCCCTTTAAAGGGTTGGCCCATAGAAAATTCAAAAATAAATTTTTTTAAGGACCACCCTAATGTATAGTCTATAAATGCCCAGTAAAAATTGCCGGTAAAAACTGCAGCAAAACTGTTACGTTGCACGAGTAAAATGCAATCAGTTAAGAATTTTTCGGGTAGCAGCGACAAAGCCAAAGAAATTCCAAACAAAAAGTGGATGCATATGAACGCACTAAAATCATTATAGAAGAGGCAATGGACGACGCAGCTCCTCACCACCATACAGTAAAAAGGTTAAGGGTGCGTTTGACAATTGCAAAAAAATGGGTATTTTTTAATAATCGTCTTTTTAATTTTTTAATAGTTTTTACTGGCAGATTTTTAATTACAATAGTTTGTTAGTTAGTTGCATATTTATCCTCCTATCACGAGAAAGCGATCAAAGCGCTATACGAGCTCACTTAGGAGTTGCCAGCCATCTGTCTGCCACACCAAGATGGGGGAATCCCACTAAGTGTCTTTCCCAACGGCACAACAAATAAACTTGCCGGCTTGTTCTTCACACTGTCCCTTTAATGCTGAGTGTCAAGCAGGGAAGCTGTGAATACCAATTTTAAAGTGATTGGTTTACCCGACTCGGAATCAAACGCGAGTCTATAGCTCAAGAGACAGACGCTCTATACCACTCGGCCATCTGAGCTGTCACGCTCTATACCACTCGAATAAAAGCTGCTACATGATTATCTCGGGTAACAAAAAGAAAATTGACACAAATTTAACGTTTGTACTAGTGGCAATCTCATTGTAAAATCCGACTATGTCAAGTATCTTGGAGCAATAAAATCGTCTGCCACGGGAAATACATATTGATAAACTATCAAAAAAACTTTCCAGAGCTTGCGGTATGGTTTACAAACTAAGACACTACTTTCCCCTATCCTCGCTCAAGTTAGTCTATTACGGTCTTTTTCACACTCATCTTCAATATTCCTTATTAAGCTGGGGTAGAGCCGCCTCTCTTCACCTACAGAAATTAACATTCTCCAAAACAAGTTCATACAAGCAAGTCTTTTTTGTGCGAAAGAAAAACCGATTAACTTTCTTTACCCTAAGTTTGATACGCTTAAGATGGGTTTACACGAAAATAATTGCAAGTGAAGCGGAGCAGAGCGGAGTTGAAGCAAGCGTTGCAAAGTTGAAGCTAGTGGAGCAGAGCGGAGCGGAGCTGAAGGGCTGTTTACACGAAATTTTTGATCAAGTCGAGCAAAGTGGAGCGGAGCTGAAGTAAATTTGTAGGCTTTGCTAGACTATGTCATCGTTTGTTGTTTCAGATTCGATAGTACGTCATTAAACTGCATAAGTTTTCTTTTTTTGACAGCGGAGCAGAGTGCAACTAAAGCAAACTTGATTTCTGGGCGAATGAAGTGTTCAGAGGCGCTGGTCTAACTACGCTAAGTTATGTGTGCTCTATTGGCTCTTCAGAACAAGCTGAGCAAAACGTTGCAGAATATGATAACCAGCTGTGCACCTATACATGCCGTAAATTGAGAAAGAAAAAGGTTGAGTTCAGTTTGGACTTTCATACTGCTATATGTATGAGCCCTGATCTTCTCTCCACCATATGCATAGCTATCATTTAAAATAATGATCTGAATTCCACAACCAAACGTTACAAACATCCATTGTGAGTATATGCTTCAGTAATGCTAAATCAATGAACCAGTTGTATTTCAAGGTTAAATAGACTAGATAGAAAAACACAAAATTCTGATGCTACTGCTATGCTTAGATCGAGTCAAAACACAGTATTTTGACAACTGTTTTAAATCCTCGCCAAAAAATCGTCAAAATTATCTAACCTAAGTCGCTAAACATCAAAAGACTTGAGTTTCAAAATCTATCTCCGCTCGCTTCAACTTCAAATTTTCGCTCGTGTAGCGAATTTCGAGTGGAGCGGAGCAGAGGCAACTTGCGTCAGCTTGCGTCCACTTGCGTGAATACGAGCGGAACAAAGCTGACGCAAGCGGAGCAAAGTTGAAGTATTTGCGTCGAAGAAGCGTTTAGAAGCTGACGCAAGTGGAGTGGAGCGGAGCGGAGCTGAAGCAAGCGTTGCAAAGTTGAAGCAAGCTGCATGACATTGTAAAGAATAAACAAAGCTCAGCTCCGCTCCGCTCGACATTTTTTGTTCGTGTAAACCCACCTTTATGCTTACTGACAAGATTAAAATAGAGTTCGCTAAATTTATGTGTAAATATCATCACCGCCTGTTACCACCCTCTTTCAACAATTATTTCACGAAACTTGATGCAATACATTATTATAACACTAGACAAAATGTAACTTCTAAATTTTTTCAACCTTTTATTGCTTCGGAAGCTGGCAAAACATCTCTTCAACACTTTGGCCTGAAAAATGGAAAAACTTTCTCGAAGAATTTAAGCACTGCTCCTTTTCTTCTTTCAAAAAATACGTTAAATCTTCTGCCATCTCCAAATATGTATAAAAATACCTTCTCACACAGTATTTTATTTTACCTTCAGCAAATTATCAATCTTATACATATGTCACCACTCAAATTGATACTGTAACTAAATAGTTGATATCTGCATCCCTTTAATTGTATTTTTACCCTCTCCAAAGCCAAAGTTTCTGTTTTCTTGTGCTTTGTGTACATATTGTTTTCTGAAATTGTAAATTATGTTTTCTGAAGTATTGTTGGATGTTGGTATTTTAGTTATTATTTTTTTACCCTATTTTTTAAACACTGCTTCATATTAGCTTTCAATCCCAAGCTAAACTCCCCTATCTGATTGTCGTGAAGATATGCCGTCACTGACAACCTGCTCAACCTTTTGTTATTATTTTGTATGTGTGTGTGTTTACTTTTTACTAACTAACGTCAGAGTAAGATATGGCAAAAGGTGCAGTTGACTTAGATGACCGAGTAATGGTCTTTTCGCTGTTTCCTACCTGTGCTTTCTTGTGTTATGGTAAAACAAATAAACTTAAGGGATGCTTCAGAGATGCGCGGCTCGCGCCCCCCTCCCCTTAAAAATTTTCTGCGCACGGCACTGAGGGTACACATAAAAGATTTTTAATTTTTGACTACGAAATGGCAACATGATTGCGAGGCACAGAAACCTTGCACAAACTGATACGTTCAAAGATCAAACCCAAGTCTACATTGAGCCAATCAAACGACTTGCATTCGCTGCACCTAACCTCGAGTTGCAGAGCAAAAATTAAACTCAAATTACAAAACAAAAAAAAACATACTTTGCAAAATTAAATCGCTTGAGCGTGTATCATTAAAAATAAATAATTTTAAAGGGGTTTCAATAATGGTCTTGCGGCTCGTTTGCGGCGCAATGCCAGAAAAAAAGCAGCAGAACTGGACCGTTAGCAGCAGGGCTCCAAACTCGATCGATTTTTAACCGAGTTCTAGTTCGAGTTCAAGCGACATTTGCAAGTCCGAGTTTAAGTTCGAGTTCAAACCATTTTATTTTTCGAGTTCAAGTTCGAGTTCGGCAAAAACGATCGAGTTCTGCGAGTTCAAGTTCGAGTTCGCTACCCTGATGGTAAGCTTTTTCATTACGGCTACTTGGAAAAAATTTTGGTCTTTACTGATTCTTGTTTTGGCTGACATTTACAACTGCTTTTTTAATGTTTTGTGAAATATGTTTTCAAGTCAGATTAGAGTGGCGCTGAAAAAGTAATAAAAGTATCATATTTCACAATAATGGTTATTTTCACAAGGATTTCAACATCTTATTGAAAAGATATTCACAGGGTTCAGAGTACAGCTTTTCAGTTGGGTGCTCCTGTACTTCTCCCACCAGCCTCAATTTCAACAATGTTTTTGATGAATAAAATTTTGCCATAATTTTGAACCTCTTCGATTTAACAATAATTCTTACGCCTTAAGATGTGTTTACATAGAATGCGATGCGACTTTTTGCACGTAAGGTGACGGAGGTCACGAAACAGTTAGAAGTTATAACGTAACTACGTCACTTTGCACGGCATCTTAGAAAACAATCGTAAGGTGCTTGACAAAATAACCGATAAAAAGCACAACTGTTGGGGTTCGAGTTGTGTGGAGGATATTTCCACCAACTTCTTGCGTCAAAAAACGGATAAAATTTCGTGCGACAACAAATCAGATTAAAATCACATTTAGTGCAAACAAACCTTTAGCCACGCATAAATCGAAAATGTGCGAACAAAATGCAATATATTTGGTGAAGGACTAATTAGAGGCAAAAGAACAAAATTTGCATTACAAATTGTTCGAAAAGCGCTAAAATGCCCATTACAGTATGTAAGTTTTCAAAACTTTTCCGGGGAGCATGCCCTCGGACCCCCTAGAATCATTTTTGTTTCCCTATTTGCTTCAAATTTAACTTTGCCAGAAAAAATACGCTTAAAAAATGTCAAAAGTTTGTGCTAAAAAATTCTAAATGTACAATATTCCTCTCACGTGGACATATTTTCTACAGAGGGCTTATTTATGCTTTTTTTCGGGTTTAACATCTTCGCATTCAGTTAACATTCAACCTAATTCAAAACTGAATGCCCCCCCCCACCAAAATTTTCTTGATCCGCCCCTGCCAACGCGCTTTGACCGCCGAATTTACGTTTTCTTCCACACGTAGAGCAAGCTGCTCCAGACTTGCTTCAGCCTTTCTTCTCTGCCGTCTCTAATTAAATTCTCTGCAACTTCTTTTAGCGCCATCTTTAATAAAATGTCAGTAAATTCACTAAATTGAATCCCAAACTTTTTTCAGCGCCACCCAACTCTGAGTTAAAGAATATTTTACGAATCCAGCCGAAACACTGAAAACAAGATCTTTAAGTAATGTCAGCAGACTCAGCATTTAACTCTACGAAATTAAACTTTCGTACCTTACCCTTACCACTAAAGCCTAGCACTCTCTTGACCTATTTACTGATCTACTCAGCTTCAAAATATTGCAACCACTACCAAACCTTAACCCTGGAAAGACCGAGATTTTTTCCTTCAAGAAAGACCATACGGATCAATTGACTCTTTAGCGTTTAGAAGCGTAGAAAAACCTGTAGCCGATCCACCGTGTCCTCAATATTTTGATAAACTGACTTTTCTTGATGTTATTGATGCGTGAAGCATCAAGGTGATTACCGGTACCATATTTATTAATATCACCCGACTGGTAGTCGAGCTTGTTACGCTTCAATGCCGGTCTACAACAAGACCTAATTAGCTGTGTGTTATCACTAAAAGTGGAAGAGAGCCCAGCAAATTTTTTTTTCTTACATTTTTGCAGCTTTTTATGTGTTATTACGGTTTTATTTTTATTTGGTGCCTTGTTATTCTTTTTCACAACCTGGTAGTTGCACACATTGTAACATATCAGTTAGAATAGCATGCTCTTCTGTATCATGTAGGCTACTGATAAAATCGATTACTATAAAATGGCTCCTTGCATCAGCCATTGCAATAAAATAATAGGCTGCAGCAAATCTAATCAGGAAATCGGTTCACATTTCACTGTTTAGTGTAGCAGCTGCAATTTTACCTTTATATTTGCTTCATCTTGAGAAGATTAACTTCATTTGCAGCTCAGGCTAAATGAAGATGGCTAATAAATTTGGTAAAGGCAATGAGTATAGTAATGTGAAGGAAGTGCTGGATATGCTCCGCTTTGATGAAGATTCTGACGAAGAGGATTTTGCGGAACCAGAGCCAAAATTACCAGAGCAAGAATCAGACAGACAAAATGTTGGACAAGAATTGGAAGATCGTGACACTGAATTATCCTCTCTTCCTCCGAATGAAAATTTACAAAGACCCAGTGTACCACAACAAAGTTACGTATTTAGCAGAGATGGTAAAATATGGAACAGAGAACCTCCCTGTACAGTACAACAGAACGTCAAGGAAAAAAAAATGTTATTAGTACGAAACCAGGCACTAAGCGATTTATATTTGCTCGTGTAAATGATGATAAAAATGTGTTTCAAGAGCTTTGAGAACATCAGATTCTTGAAAATATAATGTATTTTATTCTTGCTGAAGCGCGACGGCAAGGAAATGGAGAATTTTCTTTATCCAAGGATGAGCTTACCGCATTTTTGGGCCAGTGCATACTCCGTGGTGTGCTGAAAGGGATAGACGAACCCATATTCAATCTTTTGAATGAAGAATACAAGCGTCTTATCTTTCGAGAAACTATGAATAGAAATAAATTCAAATCTATACTATTCCACATTCATTTTCATGATAAAGACTCACGAAGTCTTTGCCAACAAACTGACTAGTTTGCTGCTATAAGAGAATTGTAGGATTCCGTCTTGGATAACCGCCAGAAATCATAATTTCCTGATGCAAATGTCACAATTGATGAGCAACTTCTCCCGTGTATAGCAAAGTATATAATCCTAGCAGACACCTGGTAATTTACTGTGGTGTTAGACTCTAATAAACATATTTTCCAATAAAAATATTCTTTGTTTTAGATGTCTTTTTATTCAATATATGCCACAAAAACCGGCAAAATTTGGAATCAAGTTTTGGATGGTGTGTGATACCACGACCTGCTTTGTACTACGGGCGTTTCTTTATGTTGGTTGAGAAGAAAGAGAAGTTGGACTCGGGGAGTATGTGACCTTGTCTTTGATGGAATCGCACAAGAAGACGAGACTCAATGCAACCACTGACAACTTTTTCACATCCTTGAGTTTAGCCAGAAGACTTTTGCAGAGCAACATTACGATATTAGAAACCACGAGAGCACATCGAGGTGAAATTCCGTCCGAAGCAAAACTAGGAAAAAATGCAATTAGTGTTCATCTGCATTTGTATTTATGCCACCAGAAGAAAGTATAATGCTTTTTAGCTGCAAAGCCAAGAAAAGTAAAGTAGGGCATTTACTTTCTTCCAGTCACGAAACAGCAACTCTCGATGATGGAAAACAAAAAAGGCCACCAGCAATTTTAGATTAGGCCTACAATGCAACCAAAGGAGGAGTAGACACAGCTGATGAAATGTTTCGTACATTACGCTTCAAGCGTATACACCAAGAAGAGGATGAGGATTTACCCCCTTCCAAACGAACCAAATGTCGGATGTGTCAGTCAAATAAAACAAAAATTAAGTGTGCCGATTGTTTCTTTTTGTTTGTGGGAAATGCTCTGCTCCAGTTTGTCACGATTCTCGAAAGCAAAGAAAATTGAGGAAGGGGTCGATTGACCTGTATGGTCGTTTATGGTAAACTGGGCCATAACACCTTGTTACATGTAATTTTTTTTCTGAAAATGTGATTTTTGTGTTTTTTCATGCAAAAAAATAAAAGTCAAAAAAGATCAACTCGATGTCTGGAGAAATACGGTAATAATCAGAAAAACAAAAATCAAAAGGGGTCAGTTGACCCGTTTGGTCTTTCTAGGGTTAACTTAGTAACACGCAAGCAGCAACAGGTGAGCAGCCGCTACAAATTGCTCTACGTTTTCGTTGAAACTTTAAGGAACACCAATTGTGAAGCAATAAATAAGTTTCAATGAGACAACGCAAAATGAAATGTAAAATAATGCAGTATCGGTACCAAAATTGCAAATTTGCAATCATTCAATCTATAACAAAAAATCACTAGCAAAATTCGTTTTGAGAGATTTGAATCAATAAATTTCAAGCACTCAATTAGTGAACTCGAACTCGATTGTTTTTTTTTCGAGTTCAAGTTCGAGTTCAAAAAATTATTTTTCGAGTTCGGCCAAAACGATCGAATTCCAGCGAGTTCAATTTTGAGTTCGCTGCCCTGGATAGCGGACCGAAAAAAAGTCCTGCTAACGGCTAGGCTTAGAGTTTTCCTTCTTCTCGGATTTTCAACTACCCGGGAAACGGGAAATTTTTAAAAATTTTCTCGGGAATTCCGGGAAATTCCCGAAAACTTTTGCAGGAAGTTTTTTGGAGCTTGGTCATTTTGACGTTTTATCTGATTTTCAACATTTCAGATTTGATTTTTAGAATTTTGTTGTGTTGTTTTGACAAACTTAGCTTGAGTTTTTCCATTTTTTCAATTGAAGAAAAAATTTTGATCTCACCAGTATTTCGTCTTAAAAAATTTTGCGAATTTTGAAAAATGATTTTTAGTCAGCAAAAAATTTTTTGATTTGCAGTAACGCAAAGCTAACGCATTATTTACGTCGGAATGATAGATAGCAGTACCACTGAAATCCTTACTAATGTAAAGACATTTTCTGGGATCTCGACATAAACTTCCCGGGAAACGGGGAGTTTCAAAACCCCAAATTTCTTGTCCCGACTTCCCGGGAGGAAACATTAGCTAGGCTAGTCAAACTAGCACTTAAGGCACCCAATATGGCTCATGGTCATGCCATATATGCCATCTTTAGCACCGAGCAATGAGTGCAGGTTATATTTCTGTAGTTAATGGAATAATGGTAACTTGACAATGTACCATTAAAAGCAGCCTTGTTTCGCCTCAATCTCGAGCTGATAACAAGCCGAAACGGGGCAGACTACTCAATTAGCTATAAAATGGTAAACATCATAAAAAAACAAAAACACAATAAAAAAACACGGTTTTTTAACAACACTAGTTCTTCATCTTCTGAGTCCAAAACCAGCTTTCTAGCTTAACTGGTTTTTGCGACATGGCCAAATTGGCAATTTTTTTATCGTTCGGCAGATGTGCACGGCCACTAAAGGGTGCACCAACCTAAAATTAGTTCAAATGTTATTTGCTCTGTATTTGGGGACAAATACAAATACCACTTTTCAAAATTCAAAAATTTTAGTATTTCACCGCACCCTATTATTTAGGTGGAATAAAGTTTTATCTTGTTCAATACCACCTGAAGAGCCGACAACGTCGAAACAGGCTGTGATGGTTTTTTGATTTAGTGATTTTATTTTATATTACAAGCTCTAGCTGTTGACAGTTAAGTACTTTGCCAGAGGAGCCTTGCTTTAACTTAGTTCCTGGATGCATAAAAGTGAAATAGCCTATCTAAATCAGTCATAGCTGATCTACAGTACTTCTTAAAACCATTCTGGTAAAAATGTTGGTAATTCGTATCTAAGCTTTATTTGCGAGATTGTTATATAATTCAAAAGTATAAAAATTGCAGTAAAACCAATGATTGTTAGGGTGTAGTGAAAAAACTTTTTTTGGAATTTCAAAAAAGTGATTTCCTTATTTGTGGCAAATGGGCCAAAAATGACACTGAAAATGGTTTGAGGCTATTGCCCCCCCCCCCCCAGATGGCCTAGCAACCGAGCCAAATATCCCCCTCCCTCCCCCAAATTAAAAATTACCATAACTTTCTAACCGATCTTGCTGGAAGGTCGGGTTAGAGCTTAAAATTTGTGGAATTGCACCCTTTGATATAAATCTGAAG